>CAUYRT010045991.1:0-58047 GCA_963574885.1 Lepilemur ruficaudatus
GCAGTTGTGAATTGTGCCGCTATAAACATTCGAGTGCAGATGTCTTTCTTATAGAATGTCTTTTGTTCCTTTGGGTAGATACCCAGTAATGGGATTGCTGGATCAAATGGTAGATCTACTTGTATCTCTTTGAAGTATCTCCATATTACTTTCCACAGAGGTTATACTAATTTGCAGTCCCACCAGCAGTGTAAGAGTGTTCCTATCTCTCCACATCCATGCCAACATTTATTGTTTTGGGACTTTTTGATAAAAGCTGTTCTCACTGGAGTTAGGTGATATCTCATTGTGGTTTTGATTTTCATTTCTCTGATGATTAGAGATATCGAGCATTTTTTCATGTGTTTATTGGCTATTAGTCTATCTTCTTTTGAAAAGTTTCTGTTCCTGTCCTTTGCCCACTTTTTGTTAGGGTTATTTGATTTTTTCTTGCTGATTTTCCTGAGTTCTATATAGATTCTAGTTATCAGCCCTTTATCAAATGTGTAACATGCAAATATGTTCTCCCATTCTGTAGGTTGTCTGTCTGCTCTCATAATAGTTTCCTTGGCTGTGCAGAAGCTTTTTAATTTGATCAGGTCCCATTTATTTATTTTTGTTGTTGCTGTGATTGCCTTTGGGGCCTTCTTCATAAATTCTTTGCCCAGGCCAATATAAGAGTTTTTCCAATATTTTCTTCTAGAATTCTTATAGTTTCATGCCTTAGGTTTAAGCCTGTTATCCAGTGAGTTGATTTTTCTTAGAGGTGAGAGGTGCAGATCCTATTTCAGTCTTCTACATGTGGCTATCGAATTTTCCCAGCACCATTTATTGAATAAGGACTATTTTCCCAGTATATGTTTTTGTCTGCTTTGTCAAAGATTAAATGGCTATATGAGGATGATTTTATATTTCTCAGTTCTCAATTCCGTTCCATTGGTTTATGTCTCTGTACTTGTGCCAATACTATGATGTTTTAGTTGTTATGGTCTTATAGTATAGCTTGAAGACTGGTAAATTGATGGCTCCCAATTTGCTTAAGATTGCTTTGGCTATACGGGGTCTTCTCTGGTTTTATACAAAGCACAGAATTATTTTCTCTAGATCTGTAAAAAATGATGTTGGTAATTTAATAGGGATTGAATTGAATCTGTAGATCACTTTGGGAAGTATAGACATTTTAACAATGTTGATTCTGCCACCCCATGAGCATGGTATAGTTTTCCACCTGTATACATCCTCTGCCATTTCCTTGCTCAGTGTTTTGTAGATCTCCCTGTAGAGGTCTTTTACCTCCTTAGTTAAATATATTCCTAGGCATTTTATTTTCTTTGTTGCTATTGTGAGGGGTATGGAGTCTTTGATTTGGTTCTCAGTTTGACTGTCGTTGGAATATAGGAATGCTACCAATTTGTATACATTGACTTTGTAACCTGAGACTTTGCTGAATTTGTTTATCAATTCCAGTAGTCTCATGGCAGAATCTTTGGGGTTTTCTAGATATAAGATCATATCATCAGCAAAAAGTGATAGTTTGACCTCTTCTGCCCCCATTTGGATATCCCTTGATTTCCTTCTCTTGTCTGATTGCTCTGGCCAGGACTTCCAGCACTAAATTGAATAGAAATGGTAATAGAGGGCAACCTTGTCTGGTTCCCATTCTAAGTAAGAATGCTTTCAATTTTTCCCCATTCAGTATGATGTTGGCTGTGGATTTGTCATATATGGCTTGTATCATTTTTAGGTAAGTCCCATTTATGCCTATTTTGTTAAGCATTCTTATCATAAAAGGGTGCTGAATTTTGGCAATTTTTTTTCTGCATCTATTGAGAGGATCATATGGTCTTTGTTTTTCCTTCTATTTATGTGGTGAATTACATTTATTGATTTGTGTGTGTTGAACTATCCCTGCATCTCTGGAAGGAAGTCCACTTGGTAGTGATGGGTTATTTTTTGGATAAGCACCTGAATGCACTTTGCTAGGATTTTGTTGAGAATTTTTGCATCTATATTCATAAGGGATATTGGTCTGTAGTTTTCTTTTTTGTTGCATCCTTTCCTGGTTTTGGTATCAGGGTGATGTTGGCTTCATAAAACAAGTTGAGGAGGATTCTTTCTTTCTCGATGTTGTGGAATGATTTCTGCAGGATAGGCACCAGTTCTTCTTTGTAGGCCTGGTAAAATTTGGGTGCAAAACCATCTGGTCTGGGACTTTTCTTTTTAGGAAGGTTTTTCATTGCTGCTTTAGTTTTGGTACTTAATATTGGTCTGTTCAGGAAGTCTGTTTCTTCCTGACTAAGCCTAGGAAGGCTGTGTGTTTGTAAGAATTTGTCCATTTCCTCCATGTTTTCAAGTTTATGTGCATAGAGGTTTTTATAGTATTCATAGATGATATTTTATATTTCCAAGGCATCAGTTGTAATTTCTCTTTTTTCATTCCTGATGGAGCTTCTTAGAGTCCTTTCTTTTCTGCTTCTCATTAATCTAGTGAGAGGCATGTCAATTTTGTTTATTCTTTCAAAGAATCAACGTTTTGTTTTATTAATCTTCTGTGTAGTTTTTTTTTGTTGTAAATTTCATTTAGTTATGCTCTGATATTTGTTATTTCTTTTCTTCTGCTGGGTTTGGGGTTGGTTTGCTCATGTTTTTCCAGTTCTTGGAGATGATTCATTAGATCATTTATTTGTGATCTTTCTGTCTTTTGAATGTACACATTTATGGATATAATTTTCCTCTCAGGACTGCTTTAGCTGTGTCCCACAGATTTTGATAACTCGTGTCTCCTTTATCATTTAGTTCAAAGAATCTTTTGATTTCCTCCTTAATGCAATAATCATTCAGCAGAAGGTTGTTTAGTTTCCATGACTTAGTGTAGAGATGAGAGTTTCTGTTGGAGTTGATTTCTAATTTTATTCCACTGTGGTCTGAAAAGATGCATGGTATAATTTCTATTTTTTAAAATTTTTTGAGATATTCTTTGTGACCTAGAATATGGTCAATCTTACAGAATGTCCCATGAGCTGATGAGAAAAACATATATTCAGTGGTTTGGGGGGTAGAATGTTCTGTAAATGCCAATCAGTCCCATTTGTTCTAGAGTTCTGTTTAAGTCCACTGTTTCTTTATTTATTTTCTGTTTGGAGGATCTGTCCTGTCAGAAGGGTATTGAAGTCCCTGGCTATTACAGTGTTGCTGTTTATCATTTTTTAGATCAAGTAGGATTTGCTTTATGAATCTTGGTGTACTTGAGTTAGGTGCATAAATATTTAGAATTGTTATGTCTTCTTGTTGAATGTTGAATTGTACCCTTTGCCATTATGTAGTGACCATCTTTGTCTTTCATCACTTTTGTTGATTTGAAGACTAAATTATCTGAAATCAAAACTGCCATGCAAGCTTTCTTTTGGCTTCTATTTTCTTGAAATATTATTTTCCATCCCTTCACCTTAAATGCATCCTTGTGGGTTAGATATGTTTCCTGAAGACAGCAGATACTTGGCTTGTGTTTATTTATCCATTCACCCAGCCTAAGTCTTTTTAGTGGGTAGTTCAAGCCATTCACATTTATTGAGAGAATTTATAAGTGGGCTAGATTTCTATTCATCCTGTTGAGTTGACCTTTGTTTTCTCTCTTGAGACATTGTGGCATCTGGCCTTTGACCTTTAGTTTTTTGATGATCTTACACTCATGAGTGTTTATTGTGCTGACCCATGTGTAACGCTATTTTGAGTACTTTCTGGAGGGTAGGTCTTGTCTTGATGAATTCCATCAGTCTTTGCTTGTCTGAGAATGTCTTTATTTCTCCTTTGCATATGAAACTTAGTTTTGCAGGGTACAAGATTCTAGGCTGGGCATCATTCTGTTTGAGAAGAGTGAGAATGGGGCCCCAGTCTTTTCTGGCTTGTAAAGTCTCAGTTGAGAAGTCCGGTGTTATTCTGATGGGTTTTCCTTTGTAGGTTACCTGCTGCTTTCACCTTACAGTTCATAGGAGGGCCACTTTGGTGGTTATTTTGGTCAGTCTGATGACTGTGTGTTATGGTGTCTTCCTGTTTGCAATAAATCTCCCAGGAGTCCTTTGAGCTTCTTATACCTGGATATCTAGATTTTTTAGCAAGGCCTGGAAAATTTTATCTATTTTATCCTCAAATAGTTTATCCAACCCTTGTATATTTTCTTCTTCACCTTCAGGGATACTTAAATGTTCATTTTAATTTGAGAAATTTGTCCAAATGGCCTTCTTCTCTTTCCAGGCACATAACTACTAAAATCCTTACACTCTCCAAAGCAATAAGGGACTTTTTGTATGTTCATGAGTTGACCGGTGGCTGGAAGCTCCTTGGAAGCTTCAGGATGAGGACCAATCACCTGAAAAACCAAGGCAGAACTAGATGATTGGGCTCTTTAGTCCTATACTTCAACCTCCAAGGAGGGCAGGGGCTGAATGTTGAGGTGATCACCAATAAAATCAAAAGAGAACAGAGTTCGGGTGGGCTTCCAGGTAGCAGAGCATGTGGAGGGGCCCGGAGAGTGGCGTGCCCAGAGAGGGTGTGGAAGCCCCACCTTGTCCTGTGCATCTCTTTATCTGTGCCCATCAGTATCTTTTGTAGCATCCTCTGTAATAAATCAGGAAACATTAAGTGTTTCCCTAAGTTCTGTGAGCTGCTCTAGCAAATTAATCGAACCCAAGAAAGGGGTCATGAGAACCCACATTTATAGCCAGTTGGTCAAAGGTGCAGATAAGATAGCCTGAGGCTACAGAACAACCACACTATGGAAGAGCTAAGCTGCAGGGAGAAGCAATGAAGTAGACATTCAACTGGCAACATGTGCAACATGAACACTTAGACCCAGTGCTGAAAAAGGTAACAGAGTGAAGGCTATAGCCATTTACCATTTATGTAAATTTAAAACACATGTAAACCAACAGCATAGATTTTCACAAAGATAAAGGCAGACTGACAGGTGCTAGATACCAGACAGACAAATAAGTAAAGAGAGATTAGATATGCAGGTATATAGATAGGTAGGTATTTAGGTAGATAGATACACAGATAGATAGATGATAGATAGATAGATAGATAGATAGATAGATAGATAGATAGATAGAGAATAGGTTGATTCAAGGGCATGTATCAAACATTTAAATTTGAGCTTGTCTGGCGTTAAAGGGAGACCATTTGTAGGGCAAAAGGAGTGAGGCTGGGGACTGGGGAGAGAAAAGAGAAAAGAAAATCCAAATAAGAGAGGACCTTTGCACAGTCTGGCAGTGACAGTATGTCAAGAGATGAGGAGCATGATTAACTCAACCCTGTGCTGTTGGAGTTGGAGTGGAATGGGGCAGGTGCAAAAGAGAGGGGACCACTGAATGAGTCAACCCCAATACATTAATAACACAGGAAGAGCCTGGGCTTCTCTGCTGTGGGCTGGAGAGCTGGAGATTGAAGCTGCACCTGTCACTCCCACCTTGTGCCTTGGCACAGTACTGTAACACCCACACGACATTGTGCCAACTATATGAATGTTTCATTGAGTGTCTTTCTGTACCAACCCCCATACCTGATGTTTTACGTACATTTTCTCATGTATCCTAACACAGCCTTGGTAGGGTTTATTCACTCAGCTACTATTTGAGGATGTCTGTGTGGGTCCCTCTGAGAGGTGGGAACAGAACGGTCAGTTCTCTGTAGGGGTCAGTCACCGGGAACACCCTTTGTCTCCTTCCTTCTTCTCTTCCTCTTCCTCCTCTTCCTTTTTTCCTATAAAGTTATGAGGGAATTCCAATCATAAATGATTCAGCCTCACTGTAGAAACCACAATATAATGAAAAAAACCCACCATGTTAATAGATTCATGATGCTAAGTGTTCTTCTTTTCTTCCAAACTTATTTTTTTATATTTATAAAAACTGGAATCAATTTTTTATTTTATTTCTGCTTTTCTCACCTGGCATTCCCTATTATGAGACTTTTCTTAGGCCCATGGGCATTTTTTAAAACAAATCTGCTCTGGAACGAGTTCCTGAGTGGTGAGGTGTCTCCGGGACGTCCGAGTTTCCAGGGACCATTCAGGAAACATTGCAGGTGTGACTGTTGATGGCCTTAATCAGAGCAGGAATGTTCCTGCTGGACATACTTATGGAGACACTGGTCAGGTGTCTGGATTTGGTATTTTGTGAAATGTCAGCCAGGCAATGATGGTTGATTTCCTTTTTGGAGGGGAGCTTGCCGAGTCAGGGGGCTGGACTTGGGGGGCTGCTGTTGGCAACAACCAATAAGTGAGAGAAATGGGGCTGACAAGCCCTGAGTCTCACAGCCCCCCTCACCCAGACCCACTCACGGAGCACCTTCTGCTGGCTGTAGATGCCGTAACTGAACACCTGTACTCCACAGTCCTTCTGAAGGCATCTCAGCCAGAATCAAGAACCACTGCATTAGTCTGCTCAGCCTGCCATAGCAAAGCACCACAGACCAGGTGGCTGAAACAGTAGAAATGTATTTTCTCACAATTCTAGAGGTAGGAGTCTAAAACCAAGGCGTCACTAGGTTTGGTTTTGTGCCAGGGCCTCCCTCCTTGGCTTATAAACAGCTGTCTCCTCCCTGCATCCTCACGTGGTCGTCCCTCTGCTGTGTGTCCCAATCTCTTCTTCTTATAAGGGCACTGTATGGGATTACGGCCCACCCATGTGACCTCATTTTACCTTAATCACCTCTTTCAAGGCCCTGTCTTCAAATACAATCTCATTCTGAGGTGCTGGGATTCGGACTCCACCTATGAATTTGGGGGAGACACAGTTCAGCCCATAACAGCCACCAAGGGAAAGTACTTACACATCCTGATCATTTCGCTTATTCCAAAATGTGTCAGAGGAAAATGCATTTCAACCCTCAAACAGAGCCCACAAGGAGCCTGAACTTCCTCAGAATAAAATATCTGGGCCAACAGGAGTGTGGAAAACAGCACAAATCACACCTGTGTCAGATGTCACTGGTTAGCAGAGGGCCTGGGCCAGCTCCTTAACCTCACCCAGCCTCGGTTTCCTCGTCTGTAAAATGAGAAACACTTAACCCTCTCATCACCAATGGAGAACGGCGACTGCTGCAGTTGTGAGTGTGTAGGAGCCCTGTCCCCTGCCCTCCGTTCTCTATGTTCTCTCTGGGAACCCCACTGTGGGCCCTGGACACCCCTGCAGGGGTGGGAGAGCTGCTTCCAGCCCATGGCAAGAGCAGACAGAAGTGACCAGTGGGGTTGGAGGATGAAGACCACCCCTCATACATGCGGGGGATGACTCCTGTGTGTTGTCCCGTCTCCCAGAGGTCCCATGTGGATGCCTTCCCTTCCGTGTTAGTTCCCAGGGCTGCTGTAACCAAGTACCACAACAATGTGGTACCAATGTCTGTGGCTCACAACAACAGACATTTACTCTCTCACAGCCCAGAGGCTGGAAGTACAAAATCAAGGTGTCAGCAAGGTTGGTTTCTTCTGAAGACTATAGGGAAGGATCTGCTCTACACCCTTATCTGAGGTCCTGGTAGATTTCAGCAGTCCTTCGCTTATAGCTGCATGACTGCAGTCTCTGCCTTCACCGTCACATGCTCTGTGTGTGCGTGTGTGTGCGTGCATGCGTGTGTGCATGTGTGTGTTTTTATAAGGATATCAGTGATTAGATTTAAGGCCCACCATCATCTGACATGATGTCATCTTAACTTGATTCCATCAGCGAAGATTCTATTTCTAAATAAGGGAACATTCACAGGTACCAGGTGTCAGGACTTCAATGTATCTTTTGGGAGGATGTAATTCAACCCATATTACCTTCCCTTTCTAGGGTGACCAACTTGTCCGAGTTTGCCCAGAACTGTTCCTGAAAGCCCCATATCCCGAAACAGCTCAGTCCAGGGCAACCCCGTATAGCTGGTCGCTTGCCCTATCTATGCCTCACACCCCTATGGGTGAGCTTATTTGGCCTCCCGTGCAAGCTACTTGCACTCAAACCCCTGTCTGTGCCTCTAGGGGTTCCCAGCTAAGGCAGTGCTGATAACACTGGCACAGGCTCCACACATTGTAAGTGCTGCTAAATGACAGAGAGAGACACAAGGAGAAACTGCACCGACTCTGGGGGCAGATGAATTGACCTTGAATCCTGGCTCTGCCGCTCAGTCGTTAGGGCATAGGCAGGGCGAGTCAAACTTCTTCTGACTTTGATTGCTCTCTGAGCCACAATTTTCTTGTTTATAAAACAAGAGAATCGCCCCAATTTTGCAACATGGCTCTCAAGAATTAGAGATGAAGCCAGGGTGCTGCATGGTGTCTACACATGGACAAGCACAGTGGTTGCTGTCACCATCATCGGTACTATAAAAGTTGTTTCCTGCGGTGCCATCCCGGTCTCGTGGAACAGGAGACACAAGCGCACAGACAGGAAGGAAAAATTCCTGGCAAGTGCTCAGCGCCACCCCTTACTAACTAGGCCATCGGGGCAAGTGGCTCTGAGTTTTCACCTGGTCCCCTCAAAATGTTACACCCCCTCCCCTCCTATCTTCCATCCACTCTGCCCCCTTCCTGCAAAATGTTCTGGAACATGGGGTGGGGTGCAAGGAGCCTTGGCCCGTGGGGAGTTTGTGGTCATTCTCTGCTTCTCCATCTTCAGCTACAGCCTTTTCCTCCAGGCCTTTGCCATGGCCTTAGCAGTATTGCTTGTCCATTGGTTTTGAAGCCCAGAGACAACTCAGTCTCTGAGGTTAGCATCAGTGTTTTCTGGTTTGGAGAAAACTGCATGCAAATGTACACCTGCTTGATTCCACCAGAGTTGTAAAATTCTATCTGAGTTCAATAAAATCTGAAAGGGAGAAAATTATTCTTTTCAACCTGAAAAATATTGAGTCATATCCCAAATGCCTCTGCAAAGTGAGGGGGAGGCTGTCTTGGACTGTGGACTCCAAAAGCAAATGAAGTTGCCGCCTCCCTCCTCTGGGTGGTCCAGATGATGACACTGCTTGGGTCTGAAGGGAGGGAAGGGAACATCTCTCACTCAGTCCTGCACCTCGTGCTGGGCCTGGAGGCAGAGCAGTGACCAGCAGGGCCACAGTCCCCGCCTTGTGTTCCAGAAAAGAACAGACTTGAGTCTCATCGAGACCGGGGTAGTTTGGGTCTATAGGGGGTAAATGGGGCCAGGGTAGGGGTGCTAACTGGACTGGCCAGTGCAGGGCTGAGGCTGAGCCAGTGAATGGGGGTTGGAGGGTGCCTGGCAGGGAGAAGGGTGCACCCTGTCAGAGACTGAGCAAGCAACGCAGCCTCCAAGGGACACAAAGAGTCGCAATTACCTGGGTGGGGAACAAGAGGCAGGCAGGGCGGGGGAGGCCGAGGCCAGGTCCTCCAAGGTTCTGAGGGCGTGACAGGGATTTGAGGTTTGTCCACAGGACTCTGGGAAGCCATTGCATGATCTTAAAACATAATCCATGTTGTGCTTTTAAATGGCCTCCTTGGCTGCCTAGTGGGGACTAGATTCAGGGCAGCTGCTCACTCTCCAAGTGGACAAGTTCAAAAGCTGTATAAAACCAGGGGGTAGAAGCCAGAACAGTGTGTGTGGGGAAGAGGAGCAATTGACTGGAAAATGGCACAAGGAGTGGTAGGAATGTCCTAAATCTTGATAGACATGTTGGTTACATAGCTGTGTGCTTTTGTCCAAGCTCATTGAACTGTGCACTTGAGATCTGAGCATGTTGCTGTATGTAAATTTTACCTTGATAAAAAATTGTATATTAAAAAAAAGATATTTCAAGGTAAAGTCATGAGGGCTTAATAGCAGAGACAGGCAGAAAGGGAGTAGTCCAAGGAGATTCCCAGGTGTCCATCCTAGATGGCGGGACGACAGTAGGGCATGTCTGAGAGCAGATGGTAGAACAGCTTGCGGGGACTGGGAGTGGGGGTGGGAAGGGACACGTGGGCAGGGCTGCTAACTGTGGCTTCCAGCAAGTCATACTGAGCTGAAGTGCCACCAGGCATCTACAGGGATATGTCTACCTCAAAGGTTCCTGGGAAGCTCCAACAAGATCCTAAGTGCACACATGACTGTGACTTAGGAACGTGGTACACCAGAGATGTAAGTTCCCATCAACAGCCCTGCTCCCTTCCAGCTTCCCCCATAGGCACCCTAATGTTTTGGGTCTGCTCTGCTCAGAGTGGCCCTCTTGTAAAGGTCTTCACAGAATTGGAGTTACAAGCCATGACAGCATAGGGCATCTATCTGACTTCCCATCAATTATTAAGTGGCAGTCCAAGTACTGACTCATCCAAGAACTTAGCATGAGTCACCAATGAGCCCATGTTCTAGCTTCGTGGAAGCTAAACAGAAGAATCACATCTTTGTCACATCATGAAACTCTAACTTGGACCACCTTTTTGTACCTTCATCTTTTGCATCTCCATGAAAGTCCTCTGGTTTTATTCGTTTATCCATTCATATCTATTCATTCAACATACTTTTACTAAGAAAATGCTTACAATGAGTCAGGTGCTGTCTGGATCTGGGGGTACAATGGAGTGCAAGTGACATGGATCCTCCATCGTAGAACTTACAGTCTCAGCCCGGCCTCAGAACCTGGGTCTATGCACACCAGCTGGCCCGCAAATGGGTTTCAACATGACCATGAAACACCCCCATGCCAGAAACAATGTGAAAATGTCATGTGTATGAACTTTTTTCTCTTCATGAAAAGGAGATCTGTAGTTCTACATCAGGTTCCCAGAGAGGGAGGTGGCCTTTTGGGGATGTTCAGTATCACTGATCTTATCACTCTAGTTTCTTCCTCCATCAATCAGCTGGAGGCACAAAACACCTGCAGCCTCTGCAACACTCATCCCTCGAGACTTGGCTTAGAGGGCCTGTGGAATGAGGGCTGAGCACACCAGCCTGATTCCTTGTGGCTATGGATTTAAGATTTCTGTTCCCCCAAAATTCATATGTTGAAACTCTGACTCCCAATGTGATGGTATTCGGAGGTGAAGACTTTGGAAGATAATGAGATTTAGGTGAGGTTCTGAGAGTGGAGCCCTCATGATGGAATTCGTATCCTTATAAGAAAAGGAAAGACCAGAGTTCTCTCTCCCATATGAGGACCTACTGAGAAGGCAGCCATTGCAAGCCAAGAGGTGGCCCTCACCAGGGAACTGACCTGGTGTCTTGATCCTGGCCTCCTGGCCTCCAGAACTGTGAGAAAATCAATGCCTGCTGTTCAAGCCGCTCAGCCTATGGTATTTTGTGATGGAGGCCTGAGTTGACTAAGACAACCACTCTGAATCCTAAATAGACTCAAAACAAAGGGGGGAAAAACATGCTAGAATGCAAGAGGGGGTCCCCTGGGTTTACCTAAAATTTTGAGGACACCTCTGAATGATAGATGAGATAAACTGATGGAGGGAACCTGGCCCAAGGTACAAGCAGCACAGAGCCTCTGAGAAAGATGGAAGTCACCCGGGTGGGGAGGGCAGAGGATGGTTAGGGCACACCACCTGGAATGACCAAAGAATAATAGAAGAGAAAGTCCCAGACCTGCAGAAGGACAAGTCCTCAGTATGAGTGGGCTCACCTCACACTAGGCAAATTGAGTGCAAAGGGTACCTGCCTAGAGATATTGATGTGGAATTTAAAAACACTAGTGTTAAAAAGAAAACCCTAAAAGTTCTGTAGAGAAAAATCAGATGACCTGAAAAGAAACGATAATCACAGGACATCATATTTCTCCTGGGCAAGACTCTACCTAGAGAGTAAGGAGCACTCTCTTCTAAATCTCGAGAGGAAAAGATTTTGAAACTAGAAATCTGTGCTAGCCAAACCAGCTTTCATGTATGAGAGGAGGGCAATTCAGAGACTTCCAGAAGATTCTGGCAGTTTACCACCCATCGTCAGCAAGCTGTATCCTACAGGGGTGTACAACTAACTGGCCATGCCAGGTCTCCAAGGCTAGGCCACAGGAGCCAGTTTGCAAAGCAACTAAGAACACAGACTTTGATTCCAGTTGTTTCTAACACCAACTAGATGGGAGGCCCTGGACAAGCTGCTTAACAACCTGAGCACAGAGAACTTAGCACGGTGTCTGGTGCAGCGTCCTCAACAAATACAGCTCAGTACTAATATTAGTCGTAGTGGGAAGTTCCCACTACAGGCCCAAGGCTAGCTCTTGTCCACAGAAGAAAAGCATGATCTTAGGTATGTGTGTATTGTAAAGATTAGTCATTTAAAATATCCTTTCTTCTTGACGTATCCATTCCCAATAACACTTAAAATATTTGAATTTGCTCGTTTCAATTTTATATCCTTTATTTCAGAGCAGAGATTGAGGATGTGTCATTCTTGATAGTCATAAGATGATGGGATGTCAGGGCTACAGGTGAGCTGGTCAGCTTGGGCTGCCATAACAGAACACCACAGTTTGAGCGGCTTACACATCAGAAATTTATCTTCTCACAGTCCTGGAGGCTGGAAGTCCAAGAACGAGGTGCTAGCAGGGTTGGTTTCTGGTGAGGGCTCTCTTCCTGGCTTGTGGATGGCTGTCTTCTCTCTGTGTGCTCACATGGCCTTCCTCTGGCATGTGCTCATGAAGAAATAGCGCTCTCTTCCTCTTCTTATTAGGCCACTGATCATATAAGATTAGGACCTCAACCTTATGACTTCATTTAACCTTAATTATCTCCTAAAAGCCCTGTCTCCAAACCCAGTCACACTAGGGTTAGAGTTTCAATACATGAACAGGGGCGGGAATGGCCTGATTCAGTCCATAGCAAGAGGGAACCTTAACCATAGATTGATTTACTTCCTGCATAAATATCCACTGAGCACCTACACACTGTGCTGGGCACCAGGGCTCAACGATGTGCAAAACCAGACAGAATCCCTGCTACCCTCACAGAGGACACAGTCTGGCTGGAGACCACCTGTGGTCAAGCTCTCACACACCTATGTGATGACCATGCACAAGGAAAGCAGACAGAACTGGAAAGATTATAGTAGAGGGAGCTGGTCTGGGTGCAAGACAGGCTGCCTGGAGAACAAGGGCGAAGACCAGAAAGACAAACAGGAGTTGACAAGGGGAAGAGTGAGGAAAGAGGGAACAGCAAGTGCAGAGGCCCTGCATCTGCAGGAAGAAGGAGGGCACGGAGTGAAGCAGGGAACCAGGACCATGGAGGAAGCAGGGAGGAGGAGACCTTGCCCAGCCTTCAGGGAAGGTCAGGAAGCAGCCTTAAACCCAGAGCAATAGGAGGTGATTAAAGGGCTCTAAGCAGAGGACTGGCATGATCAAGGAATGTTTTTGAAAGACCTCTTTGAACGCCATTTGGTAAACAGACTGGGAAGATGCCAGGAGGATGAGGGACACCAGGTAAGCGAAGGGCAATGGCCCTTGGACTGGACAGGGGTGGACAAACTCTGGCCCATTATTTATTTGTGTAAATGAAGTTATATTGGAACACAGCTACTCACATTAATTTATGCATCATCATCTGTGGTTGCTTTTGTACTGCAAGAACAGAGTCCAATGATCCTGGCAGAGACTATATGACTCTTTACAGAAAAAGTTTGCTTCCAGACTGAGGTTCCAGGTCACATAATTGGGGATTAGAGAGGTTCTGAAACACGTCCAAGGCCACAGAGTAATAAAACATGGTAGAGTCAGGACTCACACCAAAGCCGTTCTTTCCACCGTCTATCATGACTCCTCACTGGTGTGTGTGTGTTGGGGGGGGCAATGAAAGGTCCCTGGGAGCCTGCAGTGTTCTCCTGGAGCACCTGGGAAGCAGGCTCCATAACCCTCCCCTACAGGTGAGAGCTGGCACAAAATTTCCAGCAGATATCAACAAACATCCCTCAGCTGATCCAGATCCTAGGCAGGGAGGCCTGAGGATAGCCCCAAACCAGTTTTGCTCCCTGCATCCATATTATCCCATCCTCCTTGTCCAATTCTGGCCCTGATATTTTGTTTGAATCTCTGGGTTTGGAGGAGCCTGAGGATTTCAGTTTTGGGTTTGTTTGTTTTTTTCCCCCACAAGTGACACACATCATTTGTCCTGGGAAAGGAAGCTTGAGCAGGTAACAGCTCAGAGAGGTCCCAGTCAGCATCATGCATGGACTGCACAGGGCAGGGAGCCCCTCTGAGCCTCAGTCCCCTCGTGCATTCAGTAGCATTTATTGAGCATCTGCTATGTATCAGATACTTTCCAGGTTCTGGGAATACAAGAATAATGACAGCTCCTGCTCTCGGATTGCTAACCTCCCACTGGGAGAGAGTTAACAAAGGTAACTATAGACTATGGTGTTGCATAGCAGTGAGTGTTTTGAGGAGCAATGAAGCAGGGTTGGGTGGTCCTTTAAAAAGGGGGGGTCAGAGAGAACCTCTGTGAGAAAGTGACCTTTATGCCAAAATGAAGGGGAATGAGAAAGAGGCCACACAGATGTCTAAAAGAGGAGTCTCCCAGGCAGAGGGAAGAGCACATGCACAGACCCTGAGGCATGATATTAGCAGAAAATCATGACAGCAGTGTAGCTGGCAGAGAAAGTAAGGAGCGTGAGATCAGAAAAGTAAGGGGGCCATGTGGTCAGCAGCTTTAGAGGCCGTGGTAAGACCTTTGGCTTTCCTCGGGGTGACTTAGAAAGTCATGGTGGGTTTTGAACAGAGGAGCAACAAGTTCTATCCTGTGTTTAAAGGATCACTCGGGTTTGCCTCTTGAGAATAATCCTAAAGGGACAAGGTGAGAAGCATGGAAATCAGTTGACAAGCTATTGCAATAATCCCAGCAGGAAGTGATGGGGGCTTGCACCCAAATGGCAGCAATAGAAGTGGTGACAAGTGCTCTGATTCAGAATATCTTTCAAGGTAGAGCCCACATGATTTCCTGCTAGAGCCAATGTGGGTGCGAGAGATGAAGAGCTCAGCTGGCCTCTGAGCATTTTGGTTGGCCTAAGCAAACGGAAGGATGGAGGTGCCACCAACTGAGATGGGGAAGGCAGGAGCAGGTGCAGGTTTAGCGGCTCTGCTTCAGACTCAATAATTCAGATTCCCACTCGCATGCAAGGGTGGGAGCCGGAGGTGTTGAGTGCAAAATTGGATAGATCTCATTTCATCTTCAAAACCATATGTGGGTATTCGTTGCTGTGTTACAAATGAGGAGACTGACGCTCAGTGAATTGAAGTTCTGTCTTAAACGGCACATCTTAAGTGTTGGCACAGCAGGTGAGTAATGGAGCTAGGATTTGAATCCCACGAGACTAACTACACAGTCCATATTCTCCCCGCTCCTCCACTCTACTCATGAAATCTTTGTTGACAAGTAGAAGACACACACCTCTGTCCTCATCACCCTTGGGTATGGAGCACTTACTGCATGTGGCACTCTAAAGTGACTGTCTCATTTAATCCTTATAACAACCCATATAGGGTACCACTGTCTTCTTTATCTTACAGCTGTGGAAATTGAGACACAAAGAGTTTCAGATTTAGTAAATCGTGGATCTGGGATGTGATCCAGAGATCAGGCTCTTAAGCACTATGCTATACTCCAAAAATAAATGTTTGTCAAATTAACAAACAGAATGGAATGTCTAAAATCTAGATATTGCTTCTTGAGGAGTATCATTCAAAGACAGGCTCACCTTATCTTTGGATCAATAGATGTTTGTTACATGAAAGAGTCCCAGCCCTGATGGCTGGAACCCAGAAAGTCTTTTATTCAACAAACATTTACTGAGTACCACCTACAAGCCAGGCACCATGCAAGGCACAAGAGCTATGGAGGCAACTGAATCACTGAGGAGCTCAAAGTCTAGCACAGTTGGCAGTGTTACTCTAGTCCAAGTATCAACCAGGATACATAAAACAGAATGATTGCATTCGACAATTCTCTTTTTTCTAGTCTCTCCTATTTGTGCAAAGTTGTATCAGAGTATCGATTGGTGAGTTCAATCTTTTGCACATTAGAAAAAGCAGTATTATCTTGGCCTAGTCCATGCTCATGTTTTTCTGATGAACTAGAGCATTTGTCTAGTTGATGTCCTGTTGATGTCACACTTGTCTCATGTGCACAGTGGAAGTGGGGAGAGAATGTGGTTAATGGTAAATATATACATAAGATAATATTAATTTTAAGTGCCTAATTTGCAATAACAACAATAATAATAAAGACTTCCATTTCCTTATCTTCACCAGGATTCGAAGCTGATTTATTCGAGCTTCATGTGAAAATGCCTCATGCAGAGTACACTTGCCTTATAGAGCCAGGATCACATATGTGGTGTTTTATCCTGGAGAATTGACACATGAATGAGGAGCTATAAAAAAATTATGTTCAGAGATGCTTTTGCAGCCAGTTTACTGATTGTCTATTTGATGTTTTTTTGTCTCTGCCTTTCCACAGAAAAGTCTGGACACCTACTGTTGCCTAGTCTTTGCCACAATTTGTATCACAGGTGCTATCTAGTTGTATTTTGTCCTGCCTGAGACCAAAAACAGAACCCATGCAGAAATCAGCCAGGCATTTGCGAAAAGGAACAAAACAAACAAGGAGGAAAACATTGACCCAGCTGTCACTGACAATAAGATGAATGGAAGGGCTGAACCAGATTCTTCCTCCACATTGGACAATTATGTCCAAAGCAAGATCATCTAAATGGAGGATATGATATCACCATTTCAGGAAAGCAAAGATGTCCCCATTTTTGGAAGACTTAAACTGATTGAAGCCATGCAAGTCTTATATTATTCAGTATTTGACCGTAAACTTGTGCTAATCTAATATCACAACCATTTTGGCTTTGTTCACAGCTGAATCTCCCAGACTCTTCTGGAAGCTGGAAAGGATCACCCTACATTTCTATAGACCCAACATTCCTCTCTGTCAACTGTTGACCTGCCTTCTTCATGGTTTCAAAATGAAATTGGGAAGAGTATTTGAATGCTTTCTCAAAGAAAACTCATCTGATCTAATAAGGGACTCAATGGACTGGAAGTCAGAGACTGAAGTTCTAGCCATGAGCAGTCGTGACCTGCCCTCGGCCTGGATCCTGAGGTCTCGGGACCCCTTGGCTTGGTCCTAGATGTTGGCTTTCAGAATCCAGTGGGAAGACTCTTCATACCGCCTCACAAATGCCTGTTACCAATATTTGGCTCTTCCTGTGGATCTAGGCTTAGCAGAGCCCAATACCAACGCACTAGCCTGCAGGTTTTGCCTTTCCCAGCTGGTCCAAGGAATGGGCTCAGGACTTCCAGGGCTGAAGCTATGTTTGCCTCAGGCTATTAGGCTCCTGTGTGCTCACAGAGGCCATGCAGAAGGCCAATGTGTGCAAGACCTGGAGAAGCGGCTAAAAGAAATAACTTTCCAATAACTGAGGCAGGGACTGCAAACCGAACTCTATCCAAGTGAAAAAAGATATTGAGAATGATTCTGAAGCTCAACCTAGTCTTGGTAGGAAAAACCACTGTGATTAGTTGGTGATGTCTGCCACAGTGTGAGAATGTGAGGGTCAACACATGTACCTCTTGTTTGCCAAGTCTACAAGGGCTTTATCTGAAAATGGAATGAGCTTCCTTGAAAGATGGGGAATGCACCATCACTTAAAGTGCTCATGCAAAGGCTGAGTGATTTACTCGTCCTGACTGTTACTAAGGAAATCTAAGTGTCAGTTTTGGAGGAAGGCGTTTGGAAAAGATATATTTAAGGGCTTTTCTAATCCTTACATGCTAGGGTTGTTTTGGTTGGAGCAATGTGCAGCCTGCCATTGTAATGCATGGCCTATCATTTGGGTGATTCCCTATACTTGCCTCCAAAATGAAATACAGTCAAAGTGCCCATAAGTAAATGAAAATGCACTTGAATTAGCACTGGTGTGTTTGAATTTAGTATGTCAAGTGGGGCCAGAGAGGAACGACTCTGGGCCTAGCAACACCACTGGAGTCCTTTCAGCCCTAATCCCTTGAGTTTTCTCTAATCGTTCTTGACAAAGGCAGCCTTAGCCCAAACCTGAGTCTTTTTCCCCCCCCACCCCCCAATTCCCCAGTGTTTGCTCCCACCCTTTGAGCACCATAGTGTTAATCAGTCAATACCAATTTGATGATGGGTACAAGTGGGGCCCATTCTTCGGGTCTTGTGTCACCTCACTTCGAATAATGGGCTCAAGCTTAATCCAGGATAATGCTTACTACATTTCTGATGATTGAATTAAAGAACCCAAAGGACAGACTTCATTGAACTTCTGAAGTGTCCTTTGTCCTATTCAACAGATGTATTAGTGAATTGGATGAAATCATAAGGATATACTCATCAAAATTACAGAGGTTAAAAAAAAAACCCAAAATAAAAAACTTGGAAAATTACAACAGACCCAGGACTCAAAAAGATCTTAAAAGAATAGGAAGTAGGCAAAGTAAAAGGCAAAATTTAATCCGAATACATATAAAATTATGCATTTAAATTTTTAAAAAGTGTTCTGTAGAAATATAGTACCAGGAAGGCTACTTGCTAACGATCCATGTGGAGGCGAGAGTGGGAAGGGTGCGTGCTTGGGTGAGTTGACGAAGTGTGGGCTGCAGAACGTCCCACACCATCCGGGACTGCACTCAGAAGCTGCTGTCCTGAAAGTGAGGGAGAACGTGGATGGACTCCTTGTGCCTGACGAGATCACAGCTGACAAGCACATTAAACTAGAGGATAAGGAGAAAACACACGCATAACACAGTAGAAAGGACACAGGATATTTTGTCTGAAGAAGGCATGAGGTCACAGTTGTTTTATTCAGCCCTATAGTATAATAGTCAAAGTTTATCAAGTACTTACTAGAATGCATTACAGGCATTTACCTTGTTCAAGCCTAAAAATATCTCTATAGTATGGATATTATTATCCCCATTTTATGCATGAATGAAATAGAGAGACATTGTAAACACACACAGCTATAAGTGGTGGGGCCAGGATCTGACCTAGCCTCTAGAGCGGTTCTTAGGCCTCCTGCAGAGGCCACAGCCTGGTTAAGCAGACTCTTGCTAACAGCGCACCCTCTGGATAAGGCACTAAATGTCTATGTGCGCTCCAGATCGAGAACAAGACACATGAATGAAAAAAGGAAGCAGGTTTATGTACAATTTAAGGAAGAGTTTCCTAAATGGGAACTTTATAAAATTCTTTCTCAAAGATAGGGAAAGTTCTAGATCACGTGGATGTGCTAAAACTGAAGCTCCCTCACCACTTCTCAGAAATGTTGTGGAGAGCATCCCTGTGTTGGGAAGGGGAGTTTGTAGTAGATAACCATTAACTTCCCCCTCCAACTCTAAGCTCCTAGGATTCAATGAGTCTGTGGTGTTGGGAACCATACATGACTAAACCCGGTGTGATAGAATGGATTATTGTTCAGAAAATAGTCACTCTACTTCCTCTCCTCGGGATAGAGTTCAATTCCATAGCCCCATTGAGTTTAGGCTTGGCCATGTGACCTGCTTTGGCCAATGAAATGTTAGTAGACATGGCTCAGGTAGAGTTTTAAATGTGCTTGCTCAGTTTGACTCGGTCTTGAGCTCCTGGGATCCGCCACAAGGTGCTCCTAGTAGCCACTGCCTCTGGACTAGAACTCAGAGTCAACAACACCTGTGGAGCAGTGGAAACACAGCCTGCAGCCTGAAGCCAAGCCCAGCTGGCCCCACTTAGATCATCAGAGCCCCAGTTGATCCCCAGACCCAGGAGTGAGAGAAAAAACACTTTTTGTTGTAAGCCACTGAGCTGCAGGGTGGCTTATTATGTAGCATTATTATGACAAAAGCTGACTAATAAATACCTGGTTCTCCATAAACTGAGGCACTTGCTACTTATGCTTGGGATATTGGGCCCGTTACAAGTAGTGATTCTTCCTGCCACCCTCCTGCCTTGGGATTCCACCTTGTGTGGCTGTGTGGGGGCAGAGGAAGGAGGTGAGTGCGTGACTGCCAGCTGATACTCTGGCCCTCTCTACTGTGACATAGCCTTGAGTCTAAGGGCCTGCAAGGATCTACTGGATTTTGTTTTGTTTTTATCTGACATGTCTTTGAATCAATTTTCAGAAGGAAAGACTGTGCTGTAGTCCCAAGGTGAGCCGTGTTCTTTGTGGTCTCCCTGTAGATTATGTTGTATCATTCTTGCTCCATCTACAGGTAACACTGGAGCAGACCTATGACAGTATGGAAAGGGCTGCTACAGCCTGCAGCCCTTAGGATCCCAAGTTTCAGGGTCCATGTTATATTGTTTACTCTGAAGAACTCATTCAGGAGAGTTTTAGCGAGAAGACAAAATCCACCTCTGCCTTTTTTTGCCTTCTGTACAAGCAGAAACCAGCCTGAATCATTATGCTGGGCTTCCAAGAGCCACAGCTGGGTATGGGGATGGGTGAAGAGGGACCAGGCCATGGGTTGGGTAGAAAGGCAGAAACTAGGCATAAAACAGGAGGGATGAGCCAGAGATTCCTTAAGGTAGTCACTGGTGCTTCCTCTAAGTCATCTGGGGCCTCCCTACTAGCAGATGGGCCTTTCCGATACTTCTCCTTTCATGCATTAAATTCTGAAATTGTTCATACTGGCTTTCTTTGATAATCCTTTCATTTCTGCATTCCATATGGTATATGAAAGCAGGAGAGGGAAGAAAGGAAGATGTCAATGACAACACAAGAAACATTTCTGCCGGGCACGGTGGCTCACGCCTGTAATCCTAGCACTCTGGGAGGCCAAGGCGGGAGGATCGCTCAAGGTCAAGAGTTCGAAACCAGCCTGAGCAAGAGCGAGACCCTGTCTCTACTAAAAATAGAAAGAAATTAATTGGCCAACTAAAATATATATATAAAAAATTAGCCGGGCATGGTGGTGCATGCCTATAGTCCTAGCTGCTTGGGAGGTTGAGGCAGCAGGATTGCTTGAGTCCAGGACTTTGAGGTTGATGTGAGCTAGGCTGATGCCATGGCACTCTAGCCTGGGCAACAGAGTGACACTTTGTCTCAAAAAAAAAAAAAAAAAAGAAAGAAAGAAACATTTCATTTACATTTGGAAAAGGGGAACAAGTAGCAACTCTCAGAGCTGCAGGAAACCAGCCTGAGTTTTAGTCCTGCCTGTCTTTTTCTTTTTTCCCTCAAGGCCCCAGAATACTAAGATACTTTAAAGAGATAAGAGTGCACTCACAAGGGTGTAAGTTATTGGGAAAGGAGAGAGAGAGAGAGAGAGCACTCTATGTGCATATGGAAGAAAGGAAAGAAAGATACAAGGAGAAATAACGTGCCAGACACCATGCCAGGTAGTTTGCATATGGTACCTCATTCACTTCTCACAGGAATCTTCTATTAATCTCTCTAACATATAAATAAGAAACTGAGATAAAAAGAAGACCAATAAGTTGCTCAATATCTCACAGCTAGTTAGTTGGAGAATTGGGAAGAGAACTCAGGTAGGACTAGCATTAGAACCCAGATCTGTCTCTAGAAAGTGGGAGAAAGGATGCATAGCATTCAGACCCAACCCTATGCATAGATGTTCAAATGTCAGGTGATCTCAGTGGCCAAACAAATATCCTCCCCCGACTCATCCTGATGCCTACATTTCCTCTATTATTTCCTTTTCCCTGGGTTAGATCCATGTTTGTCAGCCAGGGCCTGCATAGTCCATACGTACACAGCAGTATGTCTGGGGCACTAAATTGCAGGAGAATCACAGTACCTTGTCCAAGAACAGTGGCTCCACTCCAAAATTTGAGAGAAGTTATCTCAGAACAAATATTAATGTTTCATAAAGTGCAAATTTGAACTGAGTTTAAAAGCTAAAATGTGAGAAATTTCATATTTGCTTTGTACTGAGAACCCAGAACCCTAAGCATATGGATTCTTTCTACGGTAGGGGCCATTTGTTGGAAAAGTTTGAGAAGTGCTAGTTCATGGCACCCTGTCCCTAGGAAGCCTCTGGTAAAATGAGCATGTTAACAGGTAATGGTGAGGGAACATTTACATTCATTGTCAAATATGAGCATTTGGGGACAGACAAGGCTTTGAAATCACCAAGCATGGAGAAAATACTTGAAGTAATGAGACCCCAGAAGTATAAGTTTGATGAATTCTGGGAGCACAGAAATCATTCTTGTTGAGCGACAGTGGGAAAGTGCCTCAGTGGGACAGCAGAATATTACGTGAGGGGTGGAGTTACTAGAAAGGCTATCTTTGTCTCCATCATCCATTTATTCTCCACCCTACGACCCTTGTTGGAGAAACTTCTCATGCTCCCTTGTTGGAGAAAATGCTCTTGGAGACCATTAAGTGAGTAGCCACACCCTATGTCCTCCCCAGTCACATCTGACTTAACTTTAGGCAAACACTGGACCCAAGGCAGTGTATTTGGAATGCATTTGTGTGCATGAAAAAAAAACCAGGCATTCTTTTATTCAGGCATGTGGATGTTGGAGCCACAAATCTAACTTCAGGCTATGTCTGATGGACTTGTGAACCGAAGGCGGTATAAAGCTGGAAATCATGGTGGCCACATACATGGGAAGGTAGCGAAAGCCAGGCGTCTTTGAAAAGACAAAACCAGATGTGCAGAGAGAAGCAATCAAGAGAACATGCAGCTCTGGAGATAAGAAAACGACATCACGTTTTGAGTTCTGGCCCCTCGGGAAGCCTGGCTGCTTTGGGAACTACCTTTGCACCTTTCTAATGAATTCCCCTCTTTGCTTAAACTGGCTTAAGTGAGCTTCATTCCTTACCACTAAAGTACTCTGACAAAGGCAGAGGGTGTTACCACAAAGAGAGTTAGGGCATGATCAAAACCCAACTTTGCTTAGGTGTAGAGTAACCATGTAATTTATCATCCTAACTGGCACACTTGAGGTACTGCTAATAATTCTATGAAGACAAGAGGAAAACAAGAATGTATGGCCATCCTTCCTGAAAGGGAAATTACTTATTAACTCCTTGTATTTTCCAGGTGCTGTTTAGCTGCTTACATCTATGCTATTTTATCTGACTATGACAATAATTCTTTCAAGCTTGTTCTTTCTCAGAACAGAAATGAACTAGAGATGAAACAGTTTATAGAATGCCACTCAGGAAACTGGTGGAAGAGCTGGGAGAAGAACCTGGGTCTGTGTGATTGCAGATTTTGTTCTCTTCCTTCCTGACAGCTTTGTCTGGGACTCAAGCTGATATGAGGCCATAGAACCAGCATCAGCATTCTAGGGCTGTCTGAGAGCAATGATCAGTGAGAAAAGAAACACAGACAATCACACTGATGTCCCATAAAACCCGCGCCCACCCTATTGACACAAGGACAATGTCTATCTTCATTCTTGCTTGAAACGCCTTTCAGCTGAAAAAGCACAATGCAAAGAAATCTCCACTAGCAAAGAAGGAAATTGAAGCAATTTTGAGACAATTTAGGAGAAGCCCCATTTTTACCTGAGTTATTTGAGCAGTGCAGGACACAAAAGATTAGGGGTCAGAATTTTTCAGATAATTGCTTGTTTTCCTGGTCTAGCAGGTTTAACTCTCAGGCTTTCTTTTCCAAACTTGTATTGTCCTCACCACACAGTGAATACCCACCAATGTCTGGAGAAGAGCTATGTGGCCAAAGAAAGATGTGATGGGAGAATAGAAACTGATATTCTGATTAAGACTCAGGTGAAGAAGTCTCTTCATTAGCATTCTAATATGATCCCGGTTTCTTTCTACTGAAATGCCAAATACAACAGGAAAATAATTAGTTCCAAGTTGTATATCCCTTTTCATATCAGCCACTTCTGGCCCCCAGGACTAATCCAGTCCCAATCAAGCAATTACCTGATGATTGGGGCTTCTGGGATTTGCTAACCATGGTGGGGAGGGTGCCAGGTTCTTTGTGAGTCAGAAAAAGGGATCAATTACTGCTAACTGCACCCACCTGTTTGTCCTTGGTAAGGGTAGTCTGCCAGGAGAGTAATTACATCTTAATTCAAGGTGACATGACCTAGATAGCAGCGAGCTCTCCATCCACAATGACCTAGCTTGGAGAAGAGGCTCTAGCACTAGGCTGAGTGGCAGAGCTTTCTATTCCGTGAAAGAGTCCCGCTCCTAGAACCACTGATGAGTCTGCCCTTGCATGGTTTGCTTGAAGCACATGTTTCCAATAAAATCCCTGACTCGTAAGAAGGTGAAAGGGTGACGAAAGAATTTGGAAGGAAGTTGTAGTAAGGGACAGAGGAGCACAATTTGGGTTGGGGACCTATTACAAGCACTTGGCACTACGCATTCTGAGGTCCCAGTTGCGACCTCATAAAGTGCGATTCTGATCACCTATGGCTGAGATACCATGTAAAAAACATGCTGGCATTGCACTAGTTGTCTGGAAGCCAGAACACACTTGACACAGGCAACGTTATTGAACCTTGTAAAATGGAAATTCGATTTTTTTTTTTTACTGCAAGGATAATTTCATTGAGGAAAAAAATTCTCTTCAAAGAAAAGAAAGAACATGAAACACGACTGAGTTTTTAAGAACTTTATAGACTGTTCTGTGTACTACTTTTCATATTGTGTGCCACCTACCCAGTATTTTCCTGACTTTGTTCATGCGCACAGAATTCTACCGTAGCCATTGGGGGACCTCACGATTTCTCTTTTGAATGATTCAAATCCTTGAGAATTATTCAAATGTTCATAGTATTTTCCTTCACCTTTCCCCACTCAACTCCCAATCGAGAGAAACAATTTTAACAAAATTACCCGAATGCATACTCCCAAATGTATGTTTGCACACAAAATGTGTTTTAGTGGTCTGCACTTAGAACACTATTCATTTGCAGATGAATAGATAAAAAGCCTCGTTTGGTGCCAAATAATCAGACAGTGTCATTCATTCTAGCGGCATAAAGAACGATCAAATTAGGAATCGAGAGGCATAAAGCAGCAGTTGCACACGGAGGTTAGTGAATGTGAAGCACAACTCACAACCGGGAAACGAAGCCCATCTCCTGATGAGCGATTGCTCCTTGTTACTGTCATATCAGTATTTTTACTTTTCTCTTTGACCAACCCATTTTTCTTAGTTATTTATAACAAGCCTCAAATAAAAACTACTATTTTATTTAAAGATGCAATGATGGCTTCCACACAGAACAGCCACTAAGTAGTTTTTCCTGAGAACTTTGAATTAATTTTGTTTCCCTGGAGATCATTATTTTGAATCTAGTTTTCTTCCTTGTGGCCAGAATGCAAACATTACAGAAATGTTTTTCCATTGTTCCAGTTTTCTACCCTAATGCCCACTTTGGCCTTTAAATTGGATGAAAATCATATCAAGAGGGATGACTGTTCTTTAACAAAACAGCATTTTATTTACTAGTTATAATGACAAAGGTTTATAATGGTGTCAGTTGCGCTGAAAAGCCTGCATTTTGTTTTGAAATCATAAGCAGTGATTTCCTAAAAGCCCGGGGTCACTGCATTTTCTGGATTTTAAAGGTGTCTTTTTATTCATCATTTATATACAATGCCTCAAAATGTAAATTTTGGTCATAGAACTGGACTGATTGCTTTATTGGGAGAGGAGGAAGAAAGGGAAAGAAGGCATAATTTGAGCAAAAATATGATTATAAATGTTTTATATAGTTATGTCAGGAATTAAAGGCAGGTTCAAGTTGAGGTTGAGTAGCTTTAATAGCAGTCCTTTAAGTTTTATTACATCATCTGGGCTGTTAATTTGCTACACCTATTTATACTCTGGTCTTCCCTCAGCCGTTACCAGCTGGCCAGCAACGCGCTGTTGCCCTGGGAATTTTAGCCAAGCAGGCTTAGTTACTTTAATGCCTTTTAACAAATTATGATTAAAAAATATACTTAAGGTTTTTGAAAGATAGAGGTTTGCAAACAGCTTGGCTGATATGATGCCTGGTATTAGATACAGCCCTCTATTAAAATAAAAATGTAGTCGTTTTCTCCAAGCACTGCCCATTTTTGCAGCAATGGTGTGGCAAAGGCCTAGACAAGTTCCTGTAGCCCAGGAGGCCACACATCCTAAGCAAGTAGGTACTTTCCTCTTGAGTAGCAGCTGAATGACACCACATTGAGCATCACACGGAGGCCTGAATCTGGCCGCCTTTCTTCCTTCCACTCAGATGCACTGTCTAGGGTGGTAACTGTACCCCACGGAACCAGACATCAAGGCTTCAGTCATTCATTGAAATACCGCCCCACAAAACACACCCTCCATCTTGCTGGGCCAGGTGCCTGGCTTTGTGCTGTTGTGCACGTGCTCAACTTCTCCGGGCTAGAAAGTTGCTAAGAAAATCAGAGAGCCAGTAGGTCCGTGTTCCGAGGTTTCCAAGATCCAAGACTGCATAGCACAAACACATTTTCTCTCCCATTGGTTTCTATTATTATTATTTTTAAATGCATACATTATTCTAAGGCAAAGAAGGGATTTTTCAAACAGGATAGGGTGATGTTGTTTCTGAGAAAGTAGATAAAACCAAATTCTAAACTTCATTAAGAAAAAAATGCAACTTGAGTTCCAAGTCAAAAAACTCTAGATGCCTCCAGTAATCAGTCTTGGCCAGGAACCTGGGTATGGGAAGAGAGTGTGGTTCAAGCTCAGGGATGGGTTGAAAGGCTTCCTCTGGAGGCTGGAACTGAGAGGTGTCCAGCCAAAACAGATACCCAGTGTGGCTCTGGGAAAAGACAGCCCAAGTTCTGGACTTTTCAAGGCAAACTCAGAGCCTCAAAAAAGAAATGATGTAAATGTCAAGAGCTGGCCTTGGCCGGGTATAGTGGATCATGCCTGTAATCCCAGTGCTTTGGGAGGCAGAGGCAGGAGGATTGCTTGAGGGTGGGAGTTTGAGACCAGCCTGGGCAAGATAGTGAGACTCCATCTCAGGCCCTACTTGGGAGGCTGAGGCAGGAGGATCGCTTGAGCCCAGGAGTCTGAGGTTACAGTGAGCTATGATTGTGCCACTGCACTCCAGCCTGGACAACAGTGCAAGACTCTGTTTCAAAAAAAAAAAAAAAGAGCTAGGTTTCCTAGACCCAGGAGGAGGAGGGATGCAGAGATTCACAGGACCTAGGGACTTAGAGAGCTGGACAATGCTTCCTAACATTACAAACTACAAAACTGAGGTCCAGGGGAGGACAGCTACTGCTTCTATCATGATCAGTTATATCCTGATAGATATATCAGAGCATGGGAGAAACAAGTAGGCAACAGGTAGACTGGGATTTTTAAACATCTATTTTTCTTCTTCTCTGTCTCACAAGTTGGACAGCATGTGGCCAGCTTCACTGGCTGTTTTGTTCCCCACATGCTCATGTGATGAATTCCAGCGTGTAGATATTATTGTACATTGTGAAAACCAGGAATCGTAATCCAGGCCTTCGCAGCGCACAATAGCACACCACATGCAGGGAGTAAAGTACGCTGCTTCCCTGAAGGCATTAGAAAAAGCACACTGGTCCTGAAGCTATTCAAATAGCTATTCAGAATAGCTAGTTCAAATAGCTATTCTGTCTTGACCGCTATGGCTCAGTAGAGAAAAATTCATTAAAGAAGCAAAACAAAATGATTTAAAACCTAATATTTGAAAGTAGGCTATTTTGGGACAATATTTACCTGGTTCAAAAGACAATCCACAGTAGAATCATTCATTCATAAAGAAGGTTTAAAACAGTTAAAACAAGTCAGTATTTTTTTTCAGTAAGAATATCTAAAACAGCAGATTTAAAAGTCGTAGAGGGGTTGGAAAATCTTTGCCATCTGTCTTGGCCTCTTCCCTAGTACTGGCAGGCACAGGAAAGGAAATGCCTACTCCCAGGTGAGGATTATTTTGAAATATGGTTTGGGTTCAGAGACCAAACAGGTGTTGGGAACTCTTTCTTCAGTCAGTGTGTGTGCAGGAACCAGCAGAGGGGTAAGTGAGGGTCCGTGGTGGTTGTAACCTGCGCGCTGGACTTTGTTTCTAGAGTGAAGAGGGCCTCTTGTAGAAGGCTAAAAGCAGAGGAGTTTAGCCTGTTTCTCAATAACACAAAAGAACTATTAAATATCATGAAGGCTAAGAGATTTTCTTACATAAATCACCAAGCTGTATGTCTCTTGGTATCTATAGACTAACGATGCTCGCATTTGCTGTGCATCCTAAACATACCAAACTCAACCTGTGGCACAGGAGAGGGAGGGGGCTTCCAGTCACCTGCCCTACTCTCCCCTCTCTGTTGAAAGTTGACTCTGTCTCAACCTCTGTGATTCAGTGTTTTGCCCCAGGATGCCTGTGATAGGCAGAATAACGGCTTCCTGAAGATGTTCACATCCTAATTCCCAGAGCCTGTGAATATCCTATGTGGCGAATGGGACTTTGCAGGTGTGATTAAGTTAAGAATTTTTTAGATTAGGAGATTATCCTGGATTATTCAAGTGGGAGCCCAGTGCAATTAAAGGGGCTCTTATAAGGGGTAGAGGGAGGCAGGAGAGTCTGAGAAAGAGACATGGAACCATGGAGCATGGGGCATGATGTGACTGCTGGCTTGGAAAATGTAAAAGAGACACAAGCCGAAGAATGTGGGCAACTTCTAAAGTTAGAAAAGGCAAGGAAATGGATTTTTCCTTAGAGCTTCTAGGAGGAATGCAGCCATGTCAATACCTTGATTTTAGCTCCATAAGACCCATTTTCTGATTTCTGATTTCTAGAACTATAAAATAATCAATTTGTGTTCTTTTAAGCCACTAAGTTTGTGGTAATGTGTTTCAGCAAATTAAGATACTAATCAATGTCTCGCTACGTATGTGTGAACGAGAGGAAGACATTTCCAGAGTTCTTCTCAGCAACTCCGGTGGTTTAGTGTCGGGTCACTCCAGATCTAAGGGTGTTCTGGAACTGAGCACTGATCACTGGGGCTTCATTCAGAGCCCAGCATGGAGCCATTTTCTCCCCAGCCGCAATGACACTGGCTCAGACTCCATGGGATGCTTCTCCTTCTGAACCCGTGTCTCTAGCAGTCGCACAGTTGAGTTTGCATTCCTGATTTCTTCACACCCCATTTCTCTCTTCCAGGCATCATTTGCATTGTCCAGAGCACATGGCATGTTGCATGCAGTCAGAGAGGACCTGAGCTTTCCTGGTGCCGAAATACGGGTTTCGAATCAGCATTGGTGGGATTTGCCATTCATGGCTTTCTCAATTTGGTGACATAAATCTTCCACACAAATTGTCACTGAATTCTTGGTAAGTTTCTCCTCAGGTGGAACATCCACTGCAGTAGTTCTCATGTCTGCTTTCATTGAATGAAATGATCAAGCTATCATTCACGGTAGGAGAACAAACAAACAGCATCTTTGGATCTCCCTTATAAGATATGGCCTAATCTAAAGATTATAGTTCTTCCATATTCTTTTAGGATATTTATGGGAAAAGTTACGACTGGTCAGAATCTACCTGCAAGCCTATATTGGGCTCTTCTTGAGGGAGTCGGGAGAAAACACACTTGAGTGTCCTCGGTGTGACACTGTCCGTCTGCTATAAGAGTCCAAGTCACCGTTCTCACTTCGCCAGAGCTGTAGCAGCTGAGGAATATGTACTTGTATTTTTAAAAAGCCCTCTGAGTAATTATAACGTATAGCCAAGGTCATAAACCATGATTCCAAAATATCTCTATGAGTTAAATATTATTAATATCTTCAGTTTACTAAAGAAAAAATCAAGGCACATCTTCATTCACTAAAGAAAAAATCAAGGCACGGAAAAGTCACATAATCTGCCTAAGGTCACACAATAAATAGGGAACAAAGCTAGCGTTCAAACTTAGGCTCCAGAGCTTAAAACATAAGTCTTCTCTATGCCTTGTGTAGCATTGGACCCTAAGCACACAGCAGAATCCCTATCATTCAACAAATGCTTGTTGAATAAGTAAATGAATGAATTAATGAATGAGGATACTTATTTGTGATTTGGCTTTCAATTAAAATATTGATGGTTGTGGGCTCACTGTTACCTTTTAATTTACAAATTGCTTTCACACACTGTTTTGCCTCATGTTCATTTGTGAAACTTTTTCTCTAGACCTTAACTTTTTATTTTAATTCTTAAAACAAAATACTAAAAGAACAAATAGTAATATTTTCATCCCCAAATCCATGAAAAATGATCATTTTCATGTACTTTTATATTATGGTATTTTTAGTTATATATTTTCCAAAGCTATGGTTTTATTTTAAACATAAAATAAAGTATTTCTCATAATAAGAAATTCATTTTTAGGTAGCCCAGTTCTAAGTGAATCTGAAATGATTAAAATATGTAACTTTGATTTGATTCCATTAAAAAATACTGATTGTTTAAAAAAATACTTCACTTCCATAATGTAGCAGAAATATACATTTTATCCTCAAAATCTTTAAAATCTCAACAAAGTCACCTGCCTGATAATTTAATGACAAAGGAAAGTAGAGCATCCAGAAAGGAGGCTCTTAAATTTGGAGCAATTTGTTACATGGTTAAAATAAAAGCTAAAGGAAATCTTTTTCTATAAAAATATAAGAAATCCAAGAGATGCAAAAGCTGTTTTGCTACAAACTGCTTGTGCTCTAAAATAAAAATGGAAAGTGGAAGAAAAGTAGAACAATAATTGCAAATTGCTTTTTATATTGTGGTTGAAGGCACTTTCCTGTTCAATAATTTTAATAAAGAAATCCCCCTGGCCATCCCCCCGATCAGTTTGAACATAATTCAAGCATTATACACATTGTTCCCTTGGGTTTATACCTTCATGGTTTCAAATTATGTCTAGTATCCTGCCAAGACTTAGATCAGTCTACCGTAGTAAAAAATTAGGCTCCAAAGCAACTAGGAAATTCATGTTTTTCCCATTTCAAAAACAAATTCTATTTACAGTCAACCTATTATTATTTTAATTTTTAAATTCGGCAAGTCATTAGTAGAATTACAGACCACTCAGAGAGATAATGTTCAAATTAACTTTGTGGTATTTTCTTCTCCAAACTCTCAGTTAAATAACTTTAGACATTGGTTCCCAGCCTGTAGGATGTAGGTCTCTGAGGCGCCAGGATGTTAATGCAAGGGATTCTCAGCTTCCTGGATGGCTGTGCACTGAATAGCTAAAATGTTACACATAGATGCACTACCATCTTCCAAGTACATGTAGATGTTAATGTGATTCATAAAATTTCAATTTATTTAAAAGTCTTAGTTAATTCACTATAACTGTTTTTCATAGTGTATTTCCTCAGTCAATGAACAACGGCTTTGGGGGAGGGGTGGTATTATGTAATATTTCTTGACATCAAAAAGAAATCTTCATGATTTAAAATTAGAGCAGATACATAACTAGAGAAATTAGTCACACCAAACCAGTGGTCACCTCTTCTGATATAGTAAACGCCTCCCCAACTAATTGTCAGAAAAATCTATGTGTTTCTCCTGGCTCCTAGTGATAGCCGGGAATAAATAACTCCAAATATTTCAAGCCCTAAATGTATTTCCAGAGAAATTTGAAAATATATTTTAAAACCTTTTTATGTCTGCAGAGCAGAGGACTAGCACTCCCTCATAGAAGGAATGGTTCTTCCACTGGGCGGTTGTGATAGGATTCTTATGTTCATTGCAAGCAAGGCCTTTTCAGGCATTAACACTTGGGATCTCACTGTACATCCAGGGACATTGGCAAGGAACAAGAAGGGTTTTGAAAGAGGAGTGAATATATGTGTGTGTGTTATATAATATATAGATTATATATAATATATATTAAGTATATATTATATAATATATATAGCACAGTGTTGTTGATTAGTTGGCAAATAGCCAACCACAGTACTGACCAGAGCCCAGTCTAGTGCAGGCTAGAGGCAGAAGAGACCTGGAACATTTCCTTGTGTTACAACCAATCTCTCTCCTAGGGAGCACTGTTACTATTTATTCGGAATTTGTCAAGAGTCAGCAGCTATTCTAAATTCATTGCCATCATTATTTTGCTTAAATCTTGCAACAACCCTTAAGGAATAGCAGATGAAGAAACAGAGATTCTGAGAAGTTAGGAGGACTTGAGATCACCCAGGTAGTGAGCCTCAGGTATGGAAGTCATATTTAACCTCAAAGCCTGTGCTTTAGTACAGATACTGGTGGCAAGACCAATCCCTGGGCAGAGATGTGAAGAGGGTGAGGGAAACCAGAATATGTCACCCCAAAATATGTCTCTTTGATATAAAAATTATTTTTGAACTAAAGTTAATTAAGAAGCAGCCAATGGAGGAAGGGCTCTCTCCATCCTCCTTTTTCTGCCTAAAGACAGAATATAAATTCTCCTTTACCGGAGACAACTCTCCTCAGCCGCTCCTATCAGCCCAGAGCCGGCATCAGGGGAATCTGCAAACGAACCATATTCCATTAGTTTCTTCCCATATATTTAAGCCCAAAGCTACTTTCCTTTGTTCTGGCATTTCTCTACAATTTTATTGTTTTTTGTTGAAGATGTAATGCAAGCCAGAGAGTTCTAAGCCACTACTTTAAGTTACTTTTCACTGGGATTCCTTCCATGTGATGTGCACTGCATGTGTTAATAAATTTGCTTGTTTTTCTCTTGTTAATCTGTCTTGTCACAGGAGTCTGTCTCAAGTGCAAATTTATGCAGATTGAGAAGAAATTATACATCCTCCCCAACATGGGCAAAGTTAATCTTTGTCTTTTTTTTTATTTTCTAAATGCTTTGGGCACTGCAGCCCCCACTTCTGTACCTTGGGAGCCAGAATAACTTGGTGGCTCAAAGCAAAGGCTTTGGAGTCAGACACAGCTGAATTCAGGGCTTGATTGTGTTACTTGCCAGCAATGTTGTCTTGTACAATTTACTTAACCCATCAAAAACTTGTCCCAGAAGGTTTTTATGATGAAATCATGTAATACCTTCATTCATTCAGTGAATTTTCATTGAAAACCCTCTGTCTGCCAACAATCTGGATATGAATTTGAACAACATAGTTCTTTCTTCATGGAGCTCACGTTCTAGTTTGAGAGTCAGGTAACAAAAAGTAAAACAAATAAATTTACAACATAATTTTAGCGGTAGTACTTGCTGTGAAGGAATGTTAAGCCTGGATAAGGGAGTAAGGACGACGGAGGTGACGGGTGATAGCGTAGATAAGATTGTAATTACATGAACTTCAAGCTCTTAACATAGGACCTGACACACGGGAGGACTCACTGATTGTCGACTATTGTTATCATTAGGTCCCTTATACTGACCCATGTGTTTGGGCAGCTCCCTAAACATGGAAGATCCCAGGAGGAATGATCTTGGTGGGTGGCATTGAAGATCTTGAGGCAGGCAAGTCAATGCAAATGACCCTCCCCTTAGGGGCTGGTCTACTCTGCTTAGGGTTGGTCCTGAGATTTCCTCTCCTCTTGATGAGAAAAAGATGAATGAATACATCTAATTAGTCACATCTGGAAGAGTTGGACTTGCTTGCTATTAGGCAATATAAAGTCCCTGCTGTACTTGCCTGACCAGGGTTTCGTCAGGGTCATTCCAATCTACACCAAGTTTTCTAAAATTTGAATCTCCAGGAGCAAGTGATGGGTCTCAATTTCTTTCTTTCCAGAAAACATTAGGTTTCTTTTTTCAGTTGGTTTGCAGGATTCTACAAAGTTGAGCTCTTGCGGAGGCCCAATGTTCCTTTTCCTTCTGGAATAGGGTTTACTGCTATTCATTTACATAACAGAAGAGACCTCACTTTACTTACTTTTCCCAGAAAAGGATCTCATCCAAGATGACTTTCTGTCAGTACTATATAGAAAAGGAATTTCTCTCACTTAAAAAAAATAATAAAACAAAATCCATTCCATTCTACAAAACCACCAATAACCAGGAAATCTCACACTTAAGAACTTTAACATTGTACCTCAGACATGTTTGGTTCATGTAGCTGATTGGTTTTGTCATTTACTAGCTTTGGGCATGTAGCAAGTTATTTGACCTCTGGACTATGCTCTCCTCACCTGGGAAACAGAGACAACACTGAATCATAGATGGAGCAAACTAACTCTAAGTTGCTTAAGGCCAAAAGGGCAATAATTAGGATTCTGAAATAAAGACCAAAAAACAAAACGAACAAAATAAGCCTTGGGCAAGACCAGGGCAGGATCTGCCCTCTAGGACAATACATGCAGGAGCTGGGTGGGGCAGGATCCTATCTCACATCTCTGCTCCTCTGAGTGTTGGTTTTATATTTGCAGATATCTTTACAAGGTGGGGACATGGCATGCTGACACTTGAGGTAACATTTTCACAGAACTTAATCAGAAATGTGAGAAAGATTCTTTGCTGTCAGTTCAATCAGAAAAGATCCAAGAGGGACACTGAGGGGCCTAGTCTCATGTGTGTTCCCCTGGACCAATCACGGTGACCAGGTTAAAAGGTCACTCTCATTGGCTTATTCAGAGTCACGTGACCGCCCTTATGGTCAGGGAACAGGAAGCCGTAATGACCAGAGCTTACCTGAACCAGGGGATTCCAGTCAGAATGACGCAGTTCCCCAAAGGAAGGGGAAGACTATGACCACAGATAGAGTAACAGGTTTATTAACAGTTAATAAACCTGTTAATCCTCACAAGTTTCTTGTGAGAATTCAACTAATGGAAATTTGGTGGAGAAATATTTTTTATTGGAATTAGGCTCTAAACTCAGAAAGTTAGGGGAAAACTTCTCTTGGTTAGAGGCCAGGCTATGAACACAAGCAATTTTAATTCCAGCACTATAATAAATTACTAATTCTTCACTAAAGAATATGAGGGAAATTTGGCTGATGTTTAGGGGTCATGTTATGTAAAAATAATACTTGTCTTTAAACACCAGGATCATTTTATACACAGTGAGATGCTCACAATATGAGAGGTAATCAGAAACTGAGACTAGCCTGCTCTGTATTTTACTAAGCCTATTCCAGGTATAATCTCTACAGCAGTGTTTATGCATTCATCAAAATGATAGGGGAATCATTGGAATTGTTAAATGAATATATATGTGTACATATATACACATATATACATATACATATCTATCTATGCACACACACAACCTAAAATAAAAATATATATGCACTTCGACGTTTTCTCTGTTTCCTCCCTGAGCTGGGATCTTTGAACACAAGTAAAGCACGTAATAGTACACAGTAGCATTTTACTGTTGGAGAAAGCTCCAAGCATAGTGTCTGAAACTTGTCAGGTACGCTCTAAATGTCAGTTGAATCATAACTTGAATCTCTCTCCTCCTAAAGCAAGACTTTCACTCATATAGCTATCCTTCCTGCTCCTGTATCTTTCCCTGGGATTGGCTGTTTCAAAGATAACCAGAGGAGCTCTCAAAATTCTGTGTCAGAAAAAATAGGAGAAGGATTTTTTTAACATGTTTCTACTCATGATTTGGCAGCTTCCCAAATCCGCTCTGAATCTTTTCTTATTTCCCCGCAATTGAAGATTTTCTCAAGTTAAATTTTCATTTATTACTAGTGGCATGTACCACATCTCATGCACATACATATTATCCATCTGAATGAAAATAAGGGCACGCCCAACATTCCATTCTATGGGAGGAAAAACACTCAAATGCGCTGAGTGGGAAACGTACATTTCCTGTTTGTATTGAATTAAGATTCAGACAGCTTTAGAACGGTATGTATTTCAACATAACCATTGCACGCCTAGAAATGCCCCATGAACGTATCACCGACTTCTAATTCTTTTATTTGCTCTGAAGTCTTTGAAGAGAAGTAAAACTGATATGTACAGGGAAATATTATACATCTAATACAAGAAAGAATCTTGTCAACAATCAGTAGATTCTGTTAATTATGCTAAAAAAATGAGGGACCTAACTTGCCCACGGGAGAATCTTTACTAGCTGTGTTTTACCAGAGGCATTTAGTTATCATTATTTTCAGGTACTTTTATATATTTGGGATGTCAGGCTGATCACTTTCAGAAGAGCTTGGGGAGTTAATGAAATAACTGATTTTTTTTTTTTTTTTTTTACTATTTCATGGGAGGTGAGAATTCATTTGCTGAATAATGAACATTGCATATTTCACTGAACTACTTTTCTAGACTTCTGTCTCATACCAGAATTAAGGAATTTCAAAAGAATAATTAAAACATTCAGAGTATGTGGCAAGGGAAAAATGGGATTGAGACATGTTTAACTCCTCCTAAAAGTATAGAAAAGAACACTAATACTTTAAAAGTGTATCTCAGGACCTGTGCTAGGACCTAGCACATTGGATTTAGCATCTAGGTCATAAGGACGTTAGCAGGAGTCTTCAATGTGATAATAGGGGTAGGAGTTGGATAGCCATGGGTTAAGAATAAATAGGAAATGAGCAAGAGGACATCCTAAATGTAACCCTGTTTAGAAAAGCTTGATTTTTTTTAAAGGGCAGGTGTTATATATTCTGTAATTTACTTTAAAATACTTCAACAGACAGTATGTGTAAATATGTGTTTTAGTTCATTTTAATCCAGACCCTAGGGCAGGCAGTTATTTTAATTAGAAATACATACTCTAGCAGTGGTTATTGGTAGCATTTAATCAAAATGCCAAATTCCAGAGGCAGTTACAGGTGCCTTAGCTTTTATCTCTAACACCAGACGTTTTGATAATTAGTGTAATGAATGTCAGAAATAGGTTTTCATTTGTGAAATTCCAAGTATTAGCGATATGTGGCTTGGTTAGAAATGCTTTAGAGGTCTTCACACCTTTTCATGAACAAAATAGAAAATATGGTGAAGCTCCCTAGGCTTGATTTCTGTGCAGCCATGTGTCTGGGATAACGAACGGAACAAGGTCCCAGGGGAGGAAGGAGGCTGGAAGAGATGGGATCCAGATGGTGGTGGCAGAACAAGTCCCCGACAACAGGAGGATGCCCACTGGTTGGATATAAAGTCTGTAGTTTGCCTTAAGCCTTTTAGGTCATCAGCTAACACTGTGGTTGATGCTGGAGCCAGGTTGTACTAATTAGTAGCTCCAGGGCTGTGTGGTTGACCCCAACATGGTCTTCCTATTTTCTGTCCCCATCCCAGGGGAAGGGCCTGGTTTCTGGACATTCAGACCCTTTTCTTTCTTCAAACTGTTACAGCCTCTTCTCTGAAGCAGACCCAGAGAGATTGTTAAGTCTTTTGATGAACTCTGTCCTTCTCATGAATGATTGAAACTTATCTAGAGAAGGGCTTAGATATTATCTATGTTTAAAATTGTTAATTAATATGTATAACCATATATAGTATTTATTTTGATTAGCACACAAACACTTTCAGAGTAGTGTCCGGTAAATGTGAACCTTTACATTAACAGATTTTTCTTTCTTAAAATGATAATATACCAAATTTAAGGAGTGAAAGAGGATGGCAGTTCATAAAAAACAAGGTCAGCTACTAGGTTAATGCTGAGATAGAGCTGTCAGTAAGGTCAATGAGCTAAGATAGATTGTGATAAAATTAATAGTATGCAATGGCATTTTACCGGAAACTTGACAATTTGCTTAACTCTTGTGCTTATCATATTAACCATAGACTGACTTTTCTACACATGCTTTAATCAAAAGTGGTTGAAAGAACTATACCATGGAAGGTGAATAAATGGTTTAATGTTTTTCTCATCTCTACGAACATTTCAAGATATTTGAAAGGCCCATATTTTGTTACATGAAGCAATATTGCTAAAGAAATTACTATTTAAAGTCTAAACAGTAAAATAAAGTTACCATGCCACAAAGTAAACTGTATAAAAATTGATGTTTTTTGCTCTGGGAGATTAAATCCACATTTTTAGAGAGAAAGGACAGTGAAGAAATGGATTCCCCTACAGTCTGACAACACGACTGTGGTCACTATTACCCTCCCCAGTCTAATCACACTGAATGGTACATATCATAAATAACACACAAGACGCTGGAAGCTTCAGAGGAGTTGTAAGGGGGGAGGAAAAGAAGTCAGTAAAATGAACTCCATGAATGCTCCGATTTGGATGCAAGGGGTCCTTTCTGTGTTGAAGAGAAAAGTTGAGCCAGTGCCCAAAACACTGAGAGCTCCCAGTTTAGGAAACCAGAGAATAAAGGGAATCTGGGGAATATTATTACTTTTTTAGAGTAAAACCACACTGTAAAGCTCCATGTTATGTACCATTCCACATGGCACTAAATTCACAGGAATTGATTTAAAAAACAAAAAAGATTCTAAGAAAACAAATATTGAGCAAACTATAGTTGGAAAGGGAATATGCTATACAACCAGCACCTTTAGGATTTGGACGTTACTTACAGAGTGAGAGATTGCAAATATAGAACGATTTTATCATTTCCTAACTAAATATCAGGTGAAAGGACATATTTTGGAAACTATATCTAACCAGATCATAGGAATCAAGAAGTTATAACATTTGCTCTAGTTACATATACAACAGTTAAATCGGTCCTCTCTTCACCATTCTCTGATGTAGGAAACTGTGGCTTTGAAAATGCATTCATTTGGGACCAGAAATGGCACAGAGCTGTGCTACTCAAAGTATGACACATGGACCCATATAAGCCTACTAACGGTTACTGGTCTGCAATGAAATAAAAACAGAAATCAAAAGTTAGCATTTGCAAACTTTTTATAGCAATTTTATATCTGTTAAATCTAATAATTAAAAAATGGGCTTCTGTTTATATTTTCATTTAATATTTCTAGTATTTCATTTTTATCATATTTTATAAAAATAAAATCTTTCAGATTGAATAAAGAACTGGTTCTTTGCCATAGATAATTTTAGAAGCAATAATATAGATCATAACTGAGCCATCATTATTTTAAGATCAGATTTAAGTTTTGAAGTCCATGCCTCTGTTAAGATTTTTTTGGATTAAAAAAATGATGTAGTGACATCTGAGATTTTTTGAGTTCCTTAGTAATAAAATACTTAGGTTTGGGCCCTCATGACAAGGAATGGTTTAATAAAAGAAATTTTATGTACTGTTGACTGATGAATCCTAAATTTCAGAGTCAAAAATCTATGTCTACTTTGGGTGATTTGCTTCTGCTAAACTTCCTTTAATCTCTTCTGTCTTCAGATTTATGTTCTATAAAATCATACCAGTGTCTGATCCCAGGAATAACGTGGATTTAATTTTTTCAAAAACAGCATTCAACTTTCCATTACTTGTAATCATTGAAGAGCATAATGCATGGATAGCTAGATGGTAGACATTCCAAAACTCATTTGTAATTAGCTTTGTACAACATTTATATACCTTTAAAAAATCATTCTTCTACACTGACATATGTAAAGGTAAAGTTAGCTGGCATTTCTGAGCAAAACTCAATAGAAAGCAGTGTGAAGACCTCAGGCTGATATTATTTTTCAAGTCTGGTGTTTTATTTCATTGATCTCTGAAATGGGTTATCTATGGGCTGGTAGTTAAGAGTTGACTGTGCATACAGACCTCTCTCATAATTAACTCTAAAACAAAACAAGAGGTGTGGCTTCAGTCAAGTCAAACTCTGATAGATGAGAGAAATACCAACCCTCAATGGACCCCTTTAATCAGGGAATAGAGTAATAAGTGGTAGTGGGATAATTAGCAAACGATTTAGAAAGAAAAGTTATATCTCTACCTATATCAATTGTTGACAAATTAATAAACTGTAAATGGATGGCAAAGGCTTTTCTAGGCAAACCCCTAATGTAGAAAAAGAATGATAGATTTGACTTTAAGAAAACAATAACCAAAAACTCTACTCTCAATTGTAATCAAACGCAAGTATGAATTTAAAAAATACGTATGTGACATAAATGACATAAAAAGAAATAAAGGGACAAAGCTTTATAAAATACATTCAGAAATACAAAAACTATAAAGGAAAGACTACGTATGGTTTACTGCACAAAAACATTTTAAAGTCTGTACGGAAAGCAATGCTATAAATAAAGCCAAAAGACAAACAATATGCAGAAGAAAATGTTTGTAACATATATGACAGATTAAAAATAATAACAGTGAAAACATGTTACTGTGAATCAGACATTGATAAAGACGTTTTACATATATTAACTCATCTAATCCTCACAAGGATTAATAGTACCTAATGAAGTAGGTACTGTTATCATCCCATTTTACAGATAAGGAAACAGACACAGAGAGGTCTCAGCAAAGTCACAGACAAGGTGGAATTCAGATCCAGGGTCCATGCTTTCAATGACCATGCCACGTGCCTCCTAAAGTCAGGGCTGATTCAGTGAAGTAACTCAATTACAGCCATCCGAAAGCAAAGCGTGAGAAAAAGAAAGGCGGAAGGAAGGAAGAGGGGGAAGGAGGGAAGGCAATAAAGAAACAGAAAAAGAAAAGAAGGAAAAAAAAAAGGAAAAAGAGAAGGACATTCCTAATTTAAAATTTTAAGGAGTAAGCATAAAACAATTTTTTTTGAGTGTGGAATATGTAGCTATAAAGAGTTGTTTGAAAGGGTGATCAAGAAGAGATTAGTGATGGTTATTTCTGGTGTTTTTTTACATCTCTCACCTTTTCTATTGTTTGAGTACTTTATCTTATTTTTTTAAAAAACCTTTAAAATGTTAATGCTGTATGCAATGTTAACAATGATGTGGATGATGGCATGGAAGGCAGCTGCTCTGGTATACTGCATGTGAGTGAATAAATTAAACAACTTCTCAGGTCAATTTGATTAAATTTAATGAAAAGCTTTAGAATTCTGTATGCTCATTTGACCTAGAAATTCCACTTGTTTTTTTCTGGCATCAATTGAAAATGGATCTTTACTCACTGACACACGAATTTTATTTTTCACTCATTTACAACACTGCTAGAGTGTAGTAAAATATTCAAAATACAACAAAATGTAAACCTCAGGTAATGCTAGCTATCGCCTCCTCTCCTCACCAATGCATTTTTTCTTCTTAGGTACATAATTGGACTACATATCCCAGTCTTCCACAGTTAAGTCACATGACCTATTCATTCTAGTAATGAATATCATTTCTGGGACAGGGCTTTATTTAAAGAAGTAGGTGTGCCCGCTCCATGTTTTAATGTTTCATCCACTGACTGTAGGCAGAGATGGTAAAGATGAAGCCCTGGTGAAGAGAAGGCAAAGTGAGCCTGGGTCCCTGAGTCACTATGTGGAGAAGAACCATTCACCAACAAGGAACACCTGCCTTTGACTGTTAAGTGAGCAAGAAATAAACTCCTATTTTGTTTGAGCTACTATACATTTTTGGATCTATTTATCTACAGCTTAATTCACTGTTTAAATATGTTTTAAACTGCCACTGAACCGACTTGGGGACATATTTAAGCTTTGCAATGGGACTGTGGAATGTGCTTTCCTTCTGGTCAGCATGAGCACCCTCATTAATAATGGGTTCAGACAAGGCACCTGTGACAGCTGTTTCTCTTGATATGTCTCCAGCTTCCTAATAAAAGCTTGTGATGATGAACTTGCATTCTCCAATTTTTCTGCTGATATTCAAATTCTTCCTTCTCAGCAGGCTGATTCTTGTTCAGCCAGCTAATGATTTTACTAAATCTTCAAGAATCTTCTGTTTGCTCTCCATCATCATTTTTGCCTTGAATTTTCCCGTTTTCCGGTTTTTCCTTAGTGAGGACAGTGGATTCAAGTGAGTTCTGAGGAGATACCAACGATGTTTCTCTGCTTCTCATTTTACTGCACTGAATTTCTCAGTCTTCTGAATCAGATAATCAATAGCTTCATTAATCAAGATTTTCGTTAATCAATATATTCTTCCACATTGTGATTTAATACTGTTCTTTTTGTCCATCCTCTTAGTCCACAGCAGCAACCTTGAAAATGGTGTGGACATCGATGATCATTCTTACTTCGCTGAGGATCACTGCGGTGTGCAGGGGTGTGCCAAGCAGGTTGCTATCTTTGACTATTCCGTCTCAGTTTAATACACCTGGATGTGGACAGCAAGTTGTTACCTATCTAAATAGCAATGGTCTGTATCTGTTAGTGGAAATGGTGGAATTACACACAATCGTAACTGCTGAGATTTCATTTACTGTCTCAATAACCAGAGAAATAAGTGTGATATCCAATCAAACATTATTGAACACGTTCAGATTTCATCAGCACCACAGTATCAGCCTCATTGGGCAGATGCTTGTGTTCAGTTTCTGGCTACTGAAGAAGACTTGCTGGAGTTCCAAACCACTTATATGTCCCACAATAACAAAACTATTAAAATTATGCTAAAAAAGAATGTTTAATAACAGAAAAATATTTATAACAAATTTTTTAATGAAAAAGAAGTTTATAAAAATATATTCAGTATGTAAATGTATATACAGTATGATCCCATATGTGTGAGTAGAATATATATTTTTAATAATTCATTCTGCCAATAAATGTTAGGCCCCTACTATGCATGCACCAGGCTTTATAGATATATCGGGGTGTGTGTGTGTGAGAGAGAGATAGCAGATTTTAATGTTCTTATTTTATATTTTTTGATTTATCTAAAAATGAATATGTACTCATTTTCTAACAAAATATCATTATTAAAATAAAATTTTTTGAATTATAAGAAAAGGCTAACATCATAACAATAAGATTGTATAGAATAAACTGACAACACATAAGTTATTTTGGCCCTGCCACAGTGACTCACCAAATATACCCTGCACTGTTTATTTTATTTTTTTCTGTTTCACTATTGAAATGAACAGATGCATTTCACATCACATGGATTTCATGGAAACATGCCAACCATTTTCTTAGCAACCAAACTCCTGTCTTCTGCACTGTGCATGATTAACTAAAACAGCCTGTTGACGGCTTAAAATAAACCTGCCTTTTTCCATTTAGCATTTTTTCAAATGAATATAATTTCGTTTGCTGATGAATTTAGTTCAACTTCAAGGGAATTTTTCTTTTCTTCATGAGGAGGCTGAAGGATCAGAACTGTCATGCCAAAGAATGAAAAGCAAGCCTAGGGAGAAAAAGACAGTCTGAGGTTGACGTGGGTAAAGTAAAAGTATCTTTGTCAATTTTATCCCCACCCCGTGCCCCCTTGTTTTTAGTAGGGTAGAATGTCAATTTAAATTTAAATTCTATTTCTGCTTTTGCATTATGGTGTTTAGATTGCTTGATTAAAAGCATTAATTTAAATGGTAACTCTGAAGATTACTATTGTTATTATGCATGAACTCTTGCCTTATTTTGTTTATCTCTAGCACTTGAATATGCCCTAAAATTTAACTAGATTCATCTCACAGGATAGGAGACCCTTTGATGGGTGGGGTTCAAAAGTAAAGGGACTGGACAGTATAAGCAGCAAGGGAGAAGAGGTGCAGATGATCAGCAATGAGGAAAGTCAGTATTTTCTTAGGGGAGATGATTCTGCACCTTGGAATGAATTGCTGTTCTGTTTGATGAGTATAAAATATAACTGTGTCTATATGTACATACAGACATTTTGTGTCCAAAGACTATAGGAATATTCTATTCGCTAAATAGGGGGACCTTAAAATTTCTTTACAGCTTATAAACAAAGCCATTTATGCACTTAAACCAGCGTATATCTACAGATTGAATGAAAGGAAGAAGGTCTTTTTGGTTTTGTTTATTTCTAGACACAAGGTCTTAATATCGTTGCCCTCAAATCCTGGGCTCACGTGATTTTTCCACCTCAGCCTCCTGAGTAGCTGAGACTATATAATGTTTGACTAAGCATTATATAGTCCAAGCAGGTTCCACATTATCTTTCACTTGTGTCCTCATTTGGAAACAGACAGTGAAAATCAGCGCTAATGGCAAGTTGCAACATTATTTAAATTTCCACTTTATTTCCCCCAGAGCAAATTTGTAAATGTTAACCATCATCAAGTAATCCAGTTGACACTTTAGCTGAACAGAGTTTTACATTTTCCCCTGGGGAACAAAGACATAACAAATATAAAACATATTCCTGATACATCCACTCTTTCTGATTCCTCCTCTATTTCTATTTTGAGAAATAAATAATCTTGATGCCTTGAATATTAGACATAATGCATATAAGAGTTATAGACACATTACATTAAACATTGTAACATAGCTGCTCCTACATTTGAATATTCCTTTACCAGAAGTCTGAATTCTTCATTGCTTAAGCCAGGTCCTGATGCTGGTCAGCCACTCTGGAAAATGTCATTATATCTTTCAGGTTTGTGTTTGAAGGAGCTAATACACTTTCAGAACTGCCCAATCTAGTTTCCAGGTTAAGAAAATCCAAATCAAACATGTCAGCCTGTGTGTTTGAGACTAATCCCGCTGGTGGCATTACTTCCTTTGTGGAGGGGAGCCTTGATGACTAGCACACTCATCAGCTGCTTGCTTGCACAGAGGATCCCGGAAACATACGGGGAGCTTCCTGTGGGACCCATTGCTCATAGGGGAAGGTGCCTTAGAGCTTTATTAATTACACCCAATTGGGCTGAGGGAAGCTGGGGACAAAATTTGGGAAATATTCCAGAGTCTGGCACATGAGCAACCACAGACAGCCTGTGGAAACCTCAGAGTGCCTCAGTTTTCCTGCTTTATAGTCGTTAACCTCCTTTCCTCAGATGAGTAACAATTAAGGCTGGTCATGCCTACCTTATCTGTAGAAGTGAGTCTGATCTTTAACTTAGCCATTCTATTATATTTTGTTTTTCAATAGAAAACTAAAACCTTGAGTGCTTTTGGTTTCAGTATATTTGGTGTAGCTTTATCTCTTTCTATTGACCACAGCTTTACTTTATTCCAAAAGATCTTTCCTTTCTTAGAAGTTTTCTCGTTCTTAGATAAAATTGCATTTTAGGGTTTTTTTATTTCAGCATATCATAGGGGTACAAGTGTTATGGTTATGTATATTCCCCTTGCCCCCACCCCACCCCTCGAGTCAGAGCTTCAAGCATGACCATCCCACATTTTAGTTTTAAAACTCAATAAAAACAACATCAACTATCACTTATTGAGGGCATGATATTAGTTAGTTGCTATGCTAAGTCCTGTAGATGAATTAATTCTCACACTGAAAATAGGAAGTAGAATCAGGTCTTTCTGAGGCTCTATAATTAAGCAGAAGAGAACACATCACACCCACATTAAGAATAGATTAAATGTCTTAGTTAATTAGCCAAGGATAAAGAAAACTCTCTGAGGCAGGACTGATGTGGCCTGTCTTGGCAAGGATTTCCCTGGCCTCTACTCCCTGAGAAAGTCCACCCAGAAGGCCTTGTCCACAGAAAGTAAAGACAGTCGTGTCCAAGTGTCCCTAATAATAAACCTGCCTCTGGCTTTCCAGCCTCCCCAAATAATTATGTCCTCACAACCAAAAATTCTTTTCCAAATCCCATGTTCTTACAATTACAGGAGATCCCAGAATATTACATCTTTGCAGTGGAGTCCTTTGAAAATGAGTTACATAAACTCCTTCTTTAATTATGTAGTGAGATAAAAAAATATAGTTCATTTTCAATTTAAGGACCAGGAACAACTAAAATCTGGTTGTTTAAAGAACTTGGAGTGTAATTTTCAGTATAAATATTAGGAGTTAAAGTATAGAAATTTATTGGTATAATATTTAGAAGTTGCCAGGATAGCTTGGGAGTGGTTCTTTCTACATCAGTGGATAGATTGAATAAGAATGTCTTTGACTTAAGATTCTAGGCTGTGGTACTAGAATCTTTTGCAAACAGGAAGTATCTTGGGGAAATACTTTATCACAAAATTTTCCCCATGAAGCTAGATTAAATCTTCACTGGGAGTACCCACATGAATCTGGAACAGAACAGGGAGTACTTTCTTTAATCTACAGTGGTACAGAAAAGAGTGAGGTTGTCTGGCACTTGTATAGACAGACAACTAGATGGATGTAGATATGTGTATGTATATGTGTGTGTACCACACACACAGTCAAGAAGCTCATGTTATCAAATATAGTAACATATAGAGTACTCCAGTTATTAGGAAAAGACACTCTTTGAATACAGGGTCTAAGGTGCACTCTCTGATTCAGTAGCTACTAGACATATGTGGTTATATAAATTTAAGTATAAATTATTAAATTTAAAATTCATCTTTGGGCTGGCTGCGGTCACACACACCTGTAATCCTTGCACTCTGGGAGGCCAAGGTGGGAAGATTGCTTGAGGTCAGGAGTTTGAAACCAGCCTGAGCGAGAGTGAGACCCTGTCTCCACTAAAAATAGAATAAATCAGCCAGGTGTGATGGTGCGTGCCTGTAGTCCCAGGTCCTCAGGAGGCTGAGACAGGAGGATCTCTTGAGCCTGGGAGTTTGAGGTTGCTGTGAACTAGGCTGATGCCACACACCCTAGAGAGGGCAACAGAGTGAGACTCTGTCTCAAAAATAAAAAATAAAAATAAAAATCGTCTTTGCAATTGCACTAGCCACATTTCAAGTATTCAATAGCTACATGGGTAACAATATTGGATAGCAGGGCTATAGAATTCTTCCATCATTATGCAAAGTTCTATTGGATAGTGCTGGTCCAGAAGTTGGGGAAATATTTCTAAAATGCATTTAATTAGAGCTTGTTAGTCTTATCCTTTCAATGAAGTCTTCCCTGAACCAATTTCTGTTGTAGATTACTAAAAAGGGGCTATTTTATTATGCTATCCACACAGTGATTCAATTTATAATTAGAAGTTGATGAAGTTCTTTCATTTACTATGGTATCATTTGCGCCACATTTTCCAACTGCATTAAGAAGTTAAATTATCTCACAGAAGATAACAAAAGACAGGGAATTTACTCAACGGTCTAGAAAATATAAATATGTGTGAGGGGTGTGTGTGTCTGTCTATGTGTACATGTCTGTGTTAACTGAAAACCAAAGTCGAGGACGTGTGTTCTTACTTTGTTAGTGAAACACTGGACATACTGTGCTTATCTTTGCAGCGCTGTCAAGAAGAGGCCAGTCAAGTCCATCAGGGCCTTGATGGTCACGAGGGATGATTCCCACATAAGGGAATCATTAGTGAAAATTCTACAGGAATTTCTAAAAGCAAAGAATTACCAGTGGCTCTTAAAGATTCTATTTAAAAGTGGCATACCACTCCCATTTCATTAGCCAAATCAAGTCACGTGAGCAAACTAGCTGTCAATGGGGTGGAGAAGTATAGACCACTCCTGGAGAGCAGCAGCGTATAATTAGGGACAACAATATAAACTGTCACAAGGCCCTTTTGCTAATGACAAACAGCTCACTCTCCATATTGGTTAGGGTTCTCCAGAGAAACAGAACCAGTAGGAGGATATATAAAGATATAAGGAGATTTATTACGGGAATTTATTATGGAAATTACATGATTGAGCTAATTGTGGAGGCCAAGAAGTCCTACAATGTGCCATCTACAAGCTGGAGAATTAAGAATTCAGACTGTAATTCTGTTTGGGCCTGAGAACCAACAGGTGCCACCGGCTGGTGTGTCTCAGAGTCCAAAGGCCCAAGAACCAGACAGGAGCTCTGATATCTCAGAGCAGAATACAGACATCCCAGCCCAAGAAGAGAGAGAGAGAAAATTCTCACTTCCTCTGCTTTTTCGTTCTGTTTGGTCCTTCAATAGAGTAGATGGTGCTGCCCACATTGGTGAAGGCAGATCTTTTTTACCTCAGTCCATTGATGCAAATGCTGATCTCTTTCGGAAACACCCTCACGGACATACCCAGAGATAATGTTGTACCAGCTATCTGGGCATCCCTGGACTCAATCAAATTGATGCATAAAATTAACCATCACATTCTCTCTTCTCCATATCCAGTTATAATGTAGCCAGTTCCTAGATGGTATTTTTATCGCTGACTAGAAGAAAGAATTCTCTCTTTAGGACATCTGAGGTGTTTGGCTTTTCCACATTGTCAATAGACCACTGTGGTTTCTAGAATCTGTTATCAGCATTGACCTAGGCTCAGCTGCAGTGGTTGCCTCTCCCCTGTAATCTGAATTTATAGAATGAATAAAAAGCAGAGGACACTTGTTCATAACTCTGCCTATTTTAATTCCAGAGAAACATGCCTGGAGTAAGAAGTCTGTTACCAAATGATTAGGATATTTTGAATAGAAATGTTATTTATAGCCATAAGGACAAAACAAGAGTAACTGTCACAGAAAAACTTTAGAAGATGGTGATCACATTTTCTTTCTCATTACCAGGGTATTTCAGAGCAAACTGTGTGGTGGGCATTTTATTCTATGTATACAAATACAGCTGGCTGGGAGGGGTGGCTCATGCTTGTAATCCTAGCACTCTGGGAGGCAAAAGCGGGCATATCATTTGAGCTCAGGAGTTCGAGACCAGCCTGAGCAAGAGCGAGACCTCGTCTCTACTAAAAAAATAGAAAGAAATTAGCCGGACAACTAAAAATATGAAGAAAAAATTAGCCAGGCATCATGGTGCATGCCTGTAGTGCCAGCTACTCGGGAGGCTGAGGCAGGAGGATCGCTTGAGCTCAGGAGTCTGAGGTTGCTGTGAGCTAGGCTGATGCCACGGCACTCTAGCCGAGGCAACAGAGTGAGACTCTGTCTCAAAAAAAAAAAAAAATACAGCTGATACTTATCTTTCAGAAGAAGCTTGTATTAATCAACACAGCACTCAGAATAATAGCTGTAAGATGGGTGTTTTTATCCCCATTTTGCAAAAGAACCACCAAAGCAACTTGTCCATGGCCTCATAACTCACAAGAGCTGAAGCTGGAGTTTGAGCTTGGATTTTTCTGATTCCAGATTAACACACGGATCTGGTGAGCATCTTCCTACCCATATCAATAAATAGCATCTGTCAGGTGATATTACTGCATTTGCAGGCCCTTTGCCGAAGGCATTACCTACATTATTAGCTCATTTGTCCTTAAAATCATCCTGTGAGATAAGTATTTCTTTCTATTCTATGGCTGAGGAAATTGAAGCTTACAGGGCTAAATATGGTGTACAGTTTACACTGCTAATAAGTGTTTGAAACCGAGTCTAACTCTAAAGCCACTGCTCATAACTATTTACTAACCTCTACATTACCACTTCTCCTCAATGCCTAACATCTGCATCCAAAACTAGGGGTGCCCTGACCTGGTGAGAGGCAGTAAACCTGACAAAAAGAAACTGAATTACTTGAGAAATGATGCATAGGATTGGATGGTGGTATAGGTTTATGGTGGAAATGAGAATATTAAAATGAGAATTAAAAAAGCAAAACCACTTAATCATAAAATAAAAATGGACTCCTGTCCCAGAAGCTCTATTACTAATTTTGCTTTCCAGATCCAATTTTTGTCTTAAGCATGCTTATTTTCATTCTAATCCAGCTGAAGCAAGCTTATAATTAAAGTGGCATTTACTACATTGGATGTTTTTCATACTGATTAGATAGGAATGTCTAAGGCAGACAAGGCCCTTGGGATCCAGGCACGTCCAATGTCTTGATCACGCAATAGACACAGGCAGCCGAAATCCAGCCTCGGTGGGGGACAGTCTGAGTCACGGGCATTTTTAGATGATGAGCCAAAGCAGAAGCCAGGGAGCTGAGTTCGCTGGGAGATATTCATTGCTGGGAGTCTCTGTGTTCATTATGTTTTAATCAACTGACCATTAACAGAGACAGAGAAGGAAAAATGAATGAAAGATCATTAGGAAGGCTGAATCACATGGCAATTGTGTGCAACTCAAACACACCTAGTACTAAAATATGGGTTATAACTGTTGAAGTTAGGACACACAGGCAGCTGACATCAGTTGTCACTTCTGAGCACCTTAGAGCCAATCTTTTTTAAATTTTTAAAATATTTTTGTTTGTTTGAGGTTTTTTTTTGATGATAGGGTCTTGCTCTGTCACCTGGGCTAGAGTGCGGTGGCATCATCATAGCTCACTGCAACTTCAAACTCCTGGGCTCAAGTGATCCTTCCACCTCAGCCTCCCAAAGTGCTCAGATTATAGGCATGAACCACCGTGCCCAGCCTCCAATCTTTTTTTTAAAGGATCACTACTCCCCAGGCCAAATCTATTGGAAGCTGGTATATAATTTTTTACTATTTTAAAGAGAAATACGTACTAGGCTATGTAGCTGATGTCCAAATAACCCCTGCAGTACTGAGACATCCCTCCTCAAAAGAATTATTCCCAATTCCTATATTTCTAGAACGGTGCCCAGAAATTAAAATAATAGCCCTATGTTTTGCTACTCATTGTAAATGAGAATGCAAATGTCCTTGTTATTTATTGGCTAGCTGGAAAAACAGCAGAAAAACTGATAAAGGTTTTTCTGCAGGACAAACAGTTCTACAGACATCTCAGCCATGCCTGAGTGGAGGCTGTTATTTATTGTTGATCAAGCAGTTGAAGTCGTGGTTCTGGGTTTACGGAAGATGGCTTTCTGGCCATGAGGATGTAGAAAGTGCCCCTCAGAACAACTGATTTTCTAGGATATTCATCCTACTCTATGGCCACTGAAAAGAATATGAAGGATTCCGGGCTTAATTTTAAAAGAATGAATGTTCACTCTCCCTTAGATAGGTAAAGGCTTTTCTCTAATTCTCGTTCCTCTCTTTATTTCAGTCCTGGAGCCTCACTGCAAAGCTTGGTATCCTGTACCTACGGTGAGTCTGCAGAGGAATGGGGTCATTAAGGATCTCCTCTCCTGTAATATGCTACTATGTTATATAATGAATGGCCCCAATCATAGATTCTTGTAGGTATTTAGAGGAGAATTTAGAACTACGGAGAAAACAGTAATTTTGTCCTGCCACAAACAAATCAATTCATGATTTGTGTATTGAGACTTCCCCAGAGAGATTTAGGCAATTAAGAATTGGAAGCCCTTAATTAGGATGTAAGACTCAGTGATGGTAGATGGAGATGCTGATGAGTTCCAGAAGGGTTCTCTGTACATTAAAGAGTTGGGTAGTCAATCCAATGTAACATCTAAAGAAGTGTGGAACATTTCATTACTAAACTCGGTAATCATGCCCAGAGCTTCCCTGGAGTGGCTCACCGCATGCCCTGATCTCAGGGACCTGTTTCTTCCTGTGTGGTTTTGGGTGCATTCAGTGGGTAAATGGCCCTGTTTTCCCCCAGTGGAACTAAAGAGGGCATGTCGACACCACACCTTCCAGAGCTTACACTGGACTTTGTCAACAGTGTGGCTTTTATGACCATCAATCAAAAGCAATGAAAAATTATAAAATTGCTTCTACCCCTTTCTCTGCTAGGCATCCCTCTAGCAGCCAAGTGTCCCCTCTGCAGCTAAGTGATTTACCTTAGCACCCTTTCTATTTGGAATAGACTCCCCTGTTCTCTACACCTAAATCTTTCCTATTCTTTAACAGGAGCTTGAACTTCACCTCCTTCGGCAAGTATCTACATATTAGCTTCGAGTTTATTTTTTATTTTGTTTACTTAACTGTGAGCTCCTTGACTGAATTTCAACTCCCTGGGTATTGAACCCAATTCTAACAAGGAGCCTTCAGTGAAAATGGAGTGGTGGTGAGGCACATTTTAGACACTTGCTATTTGGAAATTTAGGAAAGCAAATGTCTAAGGGAAAACAGGAAAGTAGGAGTCAATATGTAGACTTTTTTAATGGTAAAGACTACAAATAAAGGACTACATTTAGGAAACTTAGAAATATTATTTAATTATAAATAGACTCTAAAAGTAAGGTTGGATTAATAAATGTCAGAGAGAGTGACAGAATGCGAATTAAAACCTCTGCTAAGTGAAACAGGAACTATAAATAATAATATGGATGTTACAGGCCCAAGACAACAACAAACTAACAAAAACAATTTTTTTAGTATACTGAAAAAATCAACAGTAATCTGAAATTTTCTATTCTTACAAAATACTAACAAATTTTATTTTACTGTTGGATATTCTCTCTGCCAACTTTCTAAAATGATTTAGAAATATTACTGACTTTTCTAACTTTATTTCCCCTGCTACTATTATTTTATGTGTTATGGTGTAGGCATCTTATTTATTTTCTTGCCTACAGGGAATAATTTTACCTAAATATTAACATTAGTCATTTGAGCATAGTATTTCATGAACATTTTTATTCCTCTGTGTTTTTAAGACTGTCCATTACTTTTATTCTGTTTCCTGTATTGACGTCTTTCATGCTGTTTGCAATAATTTTCAGTAGGTAAAAAAACAGTTTAATGCATACAGTGACACTTCCATGAAATGGAATTTTCAAAGACATTTGTTTCTTGGATCTGTTGCTACAATTTTAAAATAGGAATGTTATACCCAGAAAAATATGCAATGTGGAAGCAAGACATATTTTACCACTGTGGGTATGTTCAAATTTCCAAAAATATTTTTGTTTTCTTTTTTTTTTTTAGTTTGATAAGAAAATATTTGTGCATTCAAAATTTCTCCCTACTTATTGAGTTGTTTTTTCTCATTGTTCCTTGATGTCAGCTCACCTGAATATATGATTCCAGTGTGTTTTCTGGTTGGACTCCTCAGAGATGGCAACATCAAACAGGTTTATTTAGCCGTGTGATGAACAGAACTGCAGGAAGCAAGCACAGGCTGTTAGCAGAAGCTCAGAGGAAATCTTTAAAAGCATGATGAGCTATGTTACACACACCAAGGACACAAAGAAATTGCATTTTGCACCCTCCACAGAGATATTGATGGTGGGTAGCAGAATGCCGGGGAGCCAGAGTGCTTATTGAGGATCAATGCAGCAACAGCACGGAGGTGAGAGCGAGCCGAAGACACCCTGGAACCATCCGGTCCCCGCGGCTGACAGAGCAGGGGTACTGCCTCCAGACTCAAGCTGTTCCTGCAGCTTGGGAACTATCTGCAAAGCTAGCCCGGAGTAAAAGAATTTTTTAAAAGCTGGAGGGAAACAGCCCCTTTAGTGCATGGGTATTCCAGTCATTAGATCCAAAGACAAGCTCTGCTGCTATTTCAAAAAAAAAAAAAAATAGCAGATAGCTGCAGGGTTAGCTCTTCCCCTGATGGCTGTTCACATTGATTTGCTTCATAGATTGATTGCTTTTGGCATTTGCAACCCTTCTTAACAACAGAGGAAAAAAATCCAGTGGCTGGGCCAAATTCACAAATGATGAATGAACGTGGAAGACACATTTGGTGTCACACTGACTTGCTATGGATAACAGCACTTAAAAGTAGTAACAGCTGGATTTGAGTTTTTAAAATTAGGGCTGTATTATTTATGGGGGAATTGGGACACTGGGCGTCTGAGAGAGAGATTAAAAGCTTATTTGAAATGAATGGGCTTTATGCTGTACCTTGGGATGGCGGCCACCAGGCGGACATGACACACGGCTCTGGCCCCTTGTAGGATGACTTTTACTCAGCTGGACTTCAGCATTATGCCTTAGCTTGCAACCTGGACACTTTAATAAGGAGCAGCACAAAACCTTTTTTGTATTTATTGTGGGGATTTTGTAAACTATATTGTCCAATAAATCTCACACTGTCTTCTTCATGAAGATATCTGGGAGAAATTCCTCACAGCCCTTAGAGACAGGAAAAGCCATGTTCTCCAGAGAAATGGTGCCAATTGTCCTTTATAGACACTGAGTTCTGTCATCGCCAGGGTTACCCTCCTGCTTTGGTGGAGCAAAGGGTTGGGTTTAAAGGTTAGAATAGGACCTTCCTTATACATTATCTTCAATACTTTTATTCCTGGCTTCATGTTACTATTTTACCCTTATTTTCCTTTGGTTTTTTTCGTTTTCTCCTATCACATGCATTTTTACAATGAAGCATAGTATAAACAGTAAGTACACATTTTCTTTTTTTTAGTAATAAATTATCATTTAAAATTTTGCCCAAGTGGCATGGTAAGTTATAAAAGAATTTTTCTTAATTTCTAAGAGATGCAAACTGAAGTATAATAGGAGTATAATGACATGGGGCTATGATTTGCTTTAAAATGCCTCAATAACAACAAAAGGGAGAGATAAAGTAAGAATGGAAACATTTTGAAAACTAAATCTAGGTGGGGTTTTTTAAACCATTTTTTAAATTTTTGTGTATATTTAAAATTTTTAAATAGGAAACATTTTCCATTTGTATCAAATTTCAGATGTAGTGAGAGAACAATTTCTTGGTAACTTGAGAGTTAACTTTCTATCAGAAAGCATTTTGTTGACTAGTTGCTCATAGCTTCTTCTGAAATGGGGTTGGTTGTTCTGTTTTTCTCTCCCGGCCTTCTCAGTTGAAGCTTCAAGTCATAAAATCCAAGACAGATTGAAGGCGGCAAGTCTGAACTCCAAGGCTACATAAGGTGTGCCAAGCTGCGGGCAGAAATACTAACGTGCTTAGAAACACTCTCTGCTTTCCTCCTTGATTACCCAAATTCTCACTTCTGAGCTTCCATTTCTCTTCTCCACCTAATCCAGATCTAGACCTAGGACTTTAAAATCTAAACAAGCATGTAGGGCTCATCTACCCTAACTTAAACATTTTAACACATGTATCATACTACACTCTTCACATGTTGTTGATGCTACTGAGTGTGGTACTTTCTCCGTCTCTGTGTGGTTCCATCAAGTTTGTTCACTCCTATATGAGACTTAAGATTTGAGATAAGAGCTGGAATTTAAACAAGTGTTAGGAAAGAATGGATCTAGGTTAAAATATAAGAGTCTGAAAAGTCTGTTGTGGGCGCTAAGCTGCTTACTAAGGCAAATGATAATGCTGAGAGAAACTGATCACGATATGGCTGCAAAGAGTATGATCTGGCAACTCATGAAAACAGAGGAAGAATAAAGCAACATCTGCTTTCTCTCCATCTCACACTGATACAATGGTTGAATAAATGCACTTTGCTGATGGCCATGAAGCACAGGGGACTTCATCTTTCCAAGTGTCTTTGTGCAATGCTCAAGGCTTATTCTTCTGGTCCTGATGTTTTCTTTCTTAATACCTGCCGGATCAAGAAGCAACCACAAGGATCATTTCCCAAAATTGTCTGAAAGGATTCTGACTATGAACCTTGCTCACAATTCAAACCCTTAGGCTACTAAAAATGAAATATTCTGATGGTTTTCAGCACTAGCCACTTTTACTTTCTATTTCCACGTTCTGCATTCTGGGTGCACTTTTTAAAAATAGTAGGAAAATACCATTTTTATTATGATCTACAGTGATAACATTTCACTTAAAAGCCAGTGCTATGCACACTGTTGGTTAACAAGCTTTGGAGAAATATTAGGATAAATCATAGGTATTGCCAAAAATGGCCAAATATTGAAAATTTTGTATGCTTCAGCTTATAATGATCTCTCTCTCACACACCCAGAATGCCTAATGGGCACATGCTGATTTCCTGTATGTCATCACGTTCCTGAGCCATGAGGGTGAGACCAGAACCGCAGGAGCCAAGACATGCACCTTGTCACCTGCAGGTGGGAGGCAATGAATGGAGTTCCCTAAATTTTTTAGTAAACTTTATGGTGTCCATGTTGCCTAACTTTATTCCCTCTCTTTGTGTTTGAGAAACATCTAATAGCCACAGAAAATACCAAGACTCTTATGCCATAAGGAGATGACCTACCTCAAAGTTTAAGCTCTTGTTATCATAAGCCATATTTCTCAAACTTGTATAAATATATGTGTGACGGAAAACCAGAAAACGCTTAGTGACATAGCCAGCTTTACTCAATAGTGAACGATTTTAATCATTTTTCATATTCAAGAAAACATAAATATACTATGGAGTAAAATGCAAATGTCACATTAATTTTTAAAGATAAAATCTGACATTTGAAAGGGAGTTCTGCATTTAGAAACTGTGGCCAGCCCCAGAACCATGGGGTGGGAGTTCATTTCCTCTGCCATTAGAGGGACTTTAGCAGAAACAGATAACCTGTTCTTTTAAAATATTTGCATCATGGTCTACGGTGGCTTTGAGTGGCTTTAAAATTTGTAATCTTATAAAGATAAAATTAATAAATTTGTAAATGAGAATATATAATTAGAATCTTATGATCTGAAATTTATATTACACGGAGCATGAAGATAACTGTTCTTTGGACTGGTATGGCGTGTGTGTGAGTGTGTGTGTGTGTGTGTGTGTGTGTGAATGTTTGGTAGACAAAGGGGTCTTATTGAAATTGTTAAGAAAATTCTTAAGCAGATAAACCCTTCATTTATAAGTCAGCAATATTTAAAAATATTTTCCCCCCACCACTGCCCCCCAAAATATGTAGATATATGCAATTTATGTTTAGTTCAGTGCCTGGCAGTGTAATCTAATTTTTTTCCTGATTATTGGCTATTCCATTAGATTGAATATGTAACCACAACTTCAGCTGGGTAGCTTTGTTAACAATCTTTGGCCCTAGATGTTCCTCCCTCTTCAAGGATTATTGCCTAAGGCTCTCATTTAAATAATAGCTCTTCTCTTCATCTCCAAAAAGAAAAAATTACTGAAGTGCCAGCTATTTCTCTAGGCATTAAAACATATGTTTACCTTATAGTAACAATACACAATCAGGATTCTCTCCCCCTAGCTTTTCCTCTTACCTGCAAAAATCTTTATAAAAAGGTATCTTGTTTGGGAAAAAACAGAGATTCCATAAAGCTTACTGTCACTGGGAGGGTGGAAATAAGTACAAGTGTTTGGAGAAAATTCTAGGAAGATCCAGTGTTTGGAGAAAGTCAGTAAGAGAGGCCCTGTCTCACTGATCCCTGCACGCCCCCAGGGACCAGCCGAGTGCCCGGCACATGGAAGGCCTTCACTTCTGATAAACTGTCCCATTTGTTAACATGATCACATACACCTGCATCAATTTTGCCTTCAAACTTATTCAGGTGTGGCCGGGCGTGGTGGCTCACGCCTGTAATCTCAGTACTCTGGGAGGCCGAGGCAGGAGGATCACTCAAGGTCAGGAGTTCAAGACCAGCCTGAGCAAGAGCGAGACCCCGTCTCTACTAAAAAAAAAAAAAAAATAGAAATTAGCCGGACAACTAAAAATGTATATAGAAAAATTATCCGGGCATGGTGGTGCATGCCTGTAGTCCCAGCTACTCAGGAGCCTGAGGCAAGGAGGATCACTTGAACCCAGGAGACTGAGGTTGCTGTGAGTGGGGCTGACACCACGGCACTCTAGCCTGGGCAACGAAGCGAGACTCTCTCTAAAAAAAAAAAAAAAAAAAAATATTCAGGTGCAAATGACAGAAAAGCCCAAGTCATACTGGCTTAAGCATGGAAGGAATTTTTGGTTCATGTAATTGAAATACCCAAGTCCAAGTCTCCTCTCTCTCACTTTTGCTCTTTTCTTTTTCCCTCCCTCCCTCTCCTCCTCCTCCTCCCTTCATCTCTCCTCAACCTCTCTCTCCCTTCATCTCTCACCCGTCCACCCTCCCCACCCCCTGCTATAGCTCAGCTCCATTTTCCTCTATGATGTTATCTTCATGTAGTGATTCAGCAGTTCCTTCTCAAAATAATTTTTCTTTTTTTCCCAATGGCTCTATGTAAGTCTCCAGGTTTAGTTTCTTTGGACCAATGTGGAGCATGTGCCCTCCCTGACCCAATCACAGTGGCTAGAGTAATTTGATTCTCTCATTGGCCAGCCTGGATCACAGGCCCAGCTCTGGAGCTGTCAGTCCCAGATGGATAAGAATGGAAAACACGTGGTTCCCCAAGGAAAATATAGGTTATTTTACCAGGAAAAAAAAAAAAAGGCAAATGGATACCAGGAAAACAAAAACAACTGATTCCACCATAAATATTTTTCCTTCTCCATAATAGGTACATGAATGTCTATGCCTTTCCCAAGGTCAAGAATGGTTATAATCATGCTTCCAGTTCCAAAAGAAGGAAATCGTACTCATAGTGACTGTACAGAGGGAAACACAGCAGAGGTGAGGGTCACCGCTGGACTAACTGCACGTGCACACCCAGCTGTTCTCTTAAAATTGCAAAGCTCGGCCGGGCGCAGTGGCTCACGCCTGTAATCCTAGCACTCTGGGAGGCCGAGGCGGGTGGATAGCTCAAGGTCAGGAGTTCAGGACCAGCCTGAGCAAGAGCGAGACCCC
>CAUYRT010045992.1:0-44231 GCA_963574885.1 Lepilemur ruficaudatus
AGCTTCATGAAACTTGGTCTATAGATTACAGCAGATGTCCACTGCAACCACTTGGATGAAATGATGAGGATGCTTGTGACTAAGCAGCTGAGATTGGTCAATAGACACAGGCCAATCCTCTTGTTAGACAGCACTTGACCACATGTTGCACAAACAATGCTGCTCAAACTACAGAGGATGGACTTGGAAACTCTCTGTCATCCACCGTATTCGCCAGACTTTGCACCAACTGACTACCACTTCTTCCAGGCTTTGGACCACTTCTTGCAAAGAAAAATATTCAGTTCTCATCAAGCTGTGGAAAATGCCACGAGATTTCATCATCACTCATTCTCCAGGCTTCTTTGATGCTGGCATAAACAAGCTACTATTAAGATGGTAAATCTGTGGATAGTTTAGGTGCATACTTTGATTAATTGTACTGCTTCTTGTTTGAGATATAATAAACTTTTGATTTGAAACCATACATTTCATATTTAATGACCTAATAGTAGGATATGTATTTATCCTACTGGTTTTTCTTCTCTTGTTGAACCCTGACTCATACCCACTACTGCATTTCCATGATGATATTTCTTTAAAGCTTGCTCTAAATGCTATTTTTAATCTTATATGCATATACTTCAACATTTTATGCTATTAATTTATCAAATAATTTATTCATCATGTGCAAAGTATATTCAAGAATAGAAGACAATGCTTTATCATACCTCATTCTCATTTAGCCCCATTTATGGAAACCAATCTTTTCCACAGGGCTTAGGAAATAATTCTCAAAAATACTGTACATTTTATTGAGGACAAATATTAGAAAAATTCATAGGATTTCTCTTACAGTGCAGCACTGTGAACTCCACTGGGTTTGTCTCTAGGGCCAACAGCAAGGGATGCCTTGGATTACAAAGGAGTAACTGACATTTGTAATCTGCTGTGCCTAGAAGGACCCCTGATTCTGGTTTTCCCTTTATAATACTGATATTAAGGTTTCCTTTAAAAATAAAAAAAATTGGGTTAAGCTCTAAGTTTTAAAGCTGACTGTGTATTTTATTGCTAAACCTGACGAAGATTTCATACTGGCTGCAGTATCCTACAGACAACATTGTATACTCTTCTCAGAAATCTTAATAAACAACACGGAACAAGTTGTACTTCATGAGCACCTAATGACACATTTAGTATCCCTTGACTCAGCAAAAGTGCTTTAGTCTTTTCCAAGAGGCAAGCATTTGGCTGCAATACACGTTAGCGAATGGCATAGATAATTCAAAGTCAGGAACAGAGCAGGGTCCGAGGCATCAACAGACAGCACGATAATTGGCAATAGCTCTGGCAGCCTCTTGAAGATGTGCAAATCTTTTGCCAATATCTGAACATTGCTGCCCTTCCAACTTGGTTCCATAAGCAAATCTCATAATTGCAGTTTGGCCGGATATACTCCACTATGCAGCGCTTTCTAGACGATCTAATGTGATAATATCGAAATAATTTACATTTGAGAAGTGTTGGGGGAGGCAGTGGGCCATGAGCCCTGAGTGTCACTGCATGTTCCTGCTGAGTGTGCTGAACCCACTGAGAGGCTTGTCTAACTTCTGGATCTAGATGCATACGAGGTGGGGAGCCCACAGACACAGGACCATGCCACTGTTTAGTCTCCAGGGGCAGAGAGGCTGGCCTGCTGGCTGCTTGCTACAGTGTTTCAAAAGCACTGAGCACTAGGTTCCTTTCCTGTAGTGCAAACACTCTATGTGCACCCATTCACCGGTGCTTGCTGTGTCAGCAGTTTGGGACGTGGGGCTGCCAAAGACAGCAGTAGTGATAAAGTCCTTAGTCTCTGACCCGAGAGTCTTGTGTCTTTGCCAGCATCCATGAAATAGTAGCAAGTTAGCTTATTGCTTCTACATAGGGTAAAATCTCAAATGCTTCATATTTTATGAAGTGGTATGCCTTTGTTTAGAACCATTATTATGTCATTTTTATGCAGCAGCCAATGGTAACAATATCAAAGACCACCACGCAAAGCATTACTAAGCCCTTCCCATTTCACATGTGGCAGGTACGGGCACCTTATCGAGAGCTTTAATGGTAGTATAGTGAAGTATTTCACCGGGCTGTGTGCAACAGACAGTTAAGTGGCTTGACCAAGCAAGGGTTTACTGTCGTCACATGAACGAGAAATCTAGAGTTGGGAGCTACAGACTGGTGTGAAGGCTCTGTGACGTCACTGAAGGCTCAGCCGCCAGAAGGTGCCACCACTTCCAGCACGTGGCTTTGGTTTATCTCACACCTCCTACTTTCTCCTCACACTCCTGACACCTTGTCCTCCTACTCACTCTTAGCTAATGACTTTGTTCCTTACTTTGCTTAGAAAACTGGAGAACTTTCAAAATGATCTCTGTGCACCTCCTCTTCCAGGTGTACCCACTCTCAGTGCTTCTGCAGGCATGGTCCCCGGGCCAGCCGCATCACTGTCACCTGAAAACTTGTTAGAGATGCAGGTTCTCAGGTCCCACCCCAGAGCTATCAGAAACTTGGAGGTGGGGCCAGCAGTGTGTGCTTCTCCCAGCCCCGCCGGTGACTCTGCCGCACAGGGAAGCGGGAAGACCACGGCCATAGGTGAAGCGTTCATGCTCTCGGCTAAATCCTTTCCGCCCCCTCGAGAGTCCTTCCCTCTTTTTATCCAAAGGCATCACTCCAGAAATTCTCCTCTCTTTCCCACCTTACCCACTTCCCCTCCTGTATTTGATCATTTCCATCAACACACAAACATGCCGCTTCTCCATCCTTAAAACAATGAGCAGCCACAAAACGCCCCTCGACTCAACTTTCCACCAACTACTGACGGACCCATTTTCTTCTCCCCTTTGCAACAAAACCCCGTGGAAGAGTGTCTGCCCTCACTGTTGCAGATTTCTCTCCTCATTCTTTCTTGATGCACGGCACGACTCCACCAAAACCGTTCCCATCGGGGACAGCGATGACCTCCACGTTGCTGAGTCCAGCGGTCAAGCCCCAGGCCCCATCTTACTCGACCCCTTGGTGGCATTTGACACAGCTGTCCACCCCTCGCCTTGGAGCATGTTCTCACATCACACACTGTGTCCCTACTGCTGCACGGGGTCCTTCTCGCCCCCTGCTGTGCCTTTCTCTCTAGTGTCTTCCAGCCCAGCGTCCCCTACTCAGCCCTCCTTGGATGTTCTCCTCACTGTCGTTTTCATGTGTAGGATGCTCAGGGTCCTGCCTCCTGCTGCTCCCGACTGCATATGGGACATCGCCCTCTGGGGTCTAATAGACCGCTGACTCCCAGCACTTCCAACACCTTGGAGCTCTTGGTCTTTCCCACCAAAACCCGCCTCCCCGGCTTGTCTTACCTTCGCAGCCTTCCTGGACATAACTGCAGCCTTCTGGGCCATAACTGTTCTTAATGTCCCTCTGTCTCTCTCAGTCCACATCCAGTCTCCCAGGAAAGCCTACTGACTTTGCCTCCCAAATATATCCAGTGCCAAGTTACTTATTTTCTCCACTGCCACCACCCTGGTGCAACTACCCATCACTTCTGCCTGGATATTTCGAGAGCCCTTTTTCCTACTCACGCCTCCCTATAGTTCACTCGAAATGCAGAATGACCATTTGGAGACGTGTGTCCAACAGCCTACACCCCACAACGTCTGGTCCCTGGACCCCTCTGACCCCATAACCTTTCCCAGCCACACTGGCCTCCTTGAGGTTCCTGGAAACTCCAGCCTTTCCCCGCTTCGTGCCCCCTCAGGGGACTGGCTGTCCCTGCTGCCTGGGCCCTTCTCCTGAGCACTGGCATGGCTTCCTTCCTCATCTCCTTCGAGTCTTTGCCCTAAAATTACCTTCTCGGTGGGGTCTGCCTCACCACACTGTCTGTAATTGCTACTGAGCCCACAATGAACGGGGTTTTTTCCTGCTTTCCCCACCCCACAGTACTGATCAGGATCTAACCTACTATGTAATCTACCTATTATATTTGTCTATTGTTACCTCCTCCCACTGGCACGGTTGTTTTTTTGTGCCCTGAGACGCTGAGAACCATGTCTGGTCCATCGCAGGCTCTTGATGGTGTCTGCTGAGTTACTGACGATTTTCCTCTAACGACTGTGAAATAGAAGCACTGCCTCCAACCTCACACCCACATTCCCAGCAACGAAAAGGAGAAAATGAAGGCAAAGGTGAAGACAAAGATGAAAGAAAGGATGAGGAGGGGGAAAGAAGAAAGAAAGGTGGAATGTTTATTCCATGGAAATCAGACATATATGGCAAACCTCGGCCGGTGCCTCACAGGTGAGAGCTGAGTCTGTGAGGGTGAGTGTCTTCAAATTAAACAAAACTGAGACTTTCGCTAAGAAGAAAGAAGGAGAGAATAAATATTGAGTAGTAGTTAGCTAGGAGCATCTTCAAAAATGTTTTATTTACGTAATCTTCAAAACCACCCATTCCGTAGGCATTATTATTAATATTTCCCTTTTATAGATTTTAAAGCTGAGGCTGAGCCTTTGCCGCAGGTTACGCCATGGGGAAGTTGCAGAGCTAAGATTGAACTCGTCTCTCTGGCTTCATCCTGTTACTCCTAATAATCGTATTCAATTGCTAATGGCACTAAATTCCTCTTAATTAGTTCAATCAACTAACAGCTATTTTTGAACATGATTCTTGGTAAGATATTATGTTAGATACTATGGAAAGACATATTCGAAACTTTTTGCTGTTAAGGATTTTACACTCCAACAGGCTTGGTAAGATAAAATCACCTGAAAGGATGACTAGTAAATTAATTACCAAGAAGTCCATGCAATCATATTTCAGAGAAAGAGACCATGTGGGCTGGTCTGAGAAGGCATCAGAGAAGAGATGGGATGTGCTCTGGACCTCGGGGAATGGGTCCACATAGAAGAATGGGGGGGATGTTTAGGTAGCAAAAGATTGTGTCTTGGCAGAAACGATGATACGACTTTTCTTAGGACAAAAATCTGTGAAATAATACTGTGGAGATTAATTATAATTTTAATGCCTCCTGATGCAAATGGAGACAAATTATTTTAATTAATTAATTTAATAAGCATGCCGTTTGTAGATTTACCAGCTAGTAAGGTGGATGAATGTGAATTTATAGCCATCTCCTCTCATTGATAAATAGAAAATTATTTGGTTGGTAAAATCAGGGCTGCACAAGTCCCCAAGAGCAGGGCCCTGCTTTTTGCGTAGCAGTCAATCCCCTGCCAGGGCACGTAATGTGCTTCCAGGTCCTCAGTTTGCTGGGTGGATCGAGGTTGAGCACATCGAGCTTCAGAAGCTGTCACATACGTAATGACTTTTTAGTAGTTGTTCATTAAAAACAATTTTTTTTTTGCTACTTTTTAAACTATTGCTTCATTATATGGGCAGCCCCAGCTGCGACTGTGACCGTAGTTGGTTGGCTCAGGGTGGATGCATGAGCCAGAAGACACCCTCGTGGGCTGAGTAACAGTGTCCCAGCCATCCTGCCACGGCTTCTCAAACCCTGGCCTAGGGGTGCTCCAATCCATCACGTACCCGACCTGTGCAATGCAGTGCGGACAGCTGCTCATGCCAGAGCAAGACTTTACAAGGCTGATGGGAAAATTCCTATTTTACTACACTCCTGAGTAGGTTGGGGACTTCTAGCTTTTGACATTGTTTAGGTGGTACCATGTGGTGAGTCTCCTTTGATGTCCTCTCCCACTACCTTGTCCTAGTCCTTGGTGAGCTGGAGGCTGTCTGAAGAAGCTCCTGGCTATCCTTTGTCCAGATCCTCCTGAAGCAGGAGGTGCAGCAGAACGGAGGTGCGCTACGTATGGGCACCTTCCCAGCAGAGACGCCCAGTGAGCCGGGGCAGGCAGATCCCACGGCGGCTGGCAGGGCGGCTGCGTGCCGTCTGCAGGAGGTGGGAAGTGCAGCCTGCCCAGGCCACTGTTGTGATCGGACCGGCTCAGCCTCTGGTCTGATTGTGCTATGGGCTGTGGCCTGAGATGAAACCTTTACCTGTTCCTGTGGCATGTTACCTGGTGGAAGGGCTCTATTTCAAAGTTATAGAGCAAAAATATTTCTGAAAATACCAACTGTGTGGTACTTTCCTTTCCAGCCCCTTGGGGAATATGGGACATGCTGACAATCCTTGTTAGTACTCATAAGACGGTGCTGTTACACTGCTAAAGGAACATGAGTGTCAAGTCAGTAGATGGTATTTGGAAGCTGAACATCCTCCCTACCTCTAATGCCCCAGTTTGAATGTCCCTTACACTCAGGGTGATGGAGGAAGTGGGGAGTCTGACTACCTGCCTCCTCCCGCCTCCTCTCCCTGTGTTCTCGGACACTGTGCACCAGCCCCTCCTTGCCTTGGGGCTCACTTTCCAGCTCTGCTTGCCACCCTTCTGAGGCTCAAAGCACTTGTCTCTCTGTGTTCTCAACTTGGTGCTGGGCTTCTTGGCACATACTCTGATGGTCACAGCTCACAAAGAAAAGCCCTTTGAAGTCATGCATTGGAGGAACGTTGGGATTCCCCTCCGTCGGGGCCACCAGCACTTTTTGTCTTTGCTAGGAAGATGGCAGATGGCTGCTGCTCACCAAGCTCCTACTTTCCTCTTCCGATTCAGCCTGGAGAGGACTTCACTCCCCATGCCTCTTCCAGCTGGGTAGGACTGTGGGACTAATGAAACATGAGGCGAAGTGACGTGGGTACTTCTGGTCTGAGGCACTTAAGAGCTTGTGTGAGTTTTCTAAGTTCTTTTTTTCCTCCCATTGGAGCCACCCAGGTGGCCACATGTTGAGCTAAATGCAGCCTGGATCCCTGAGTGGCCACATGGAGAGATACCCTGGAGTTTTGCGATGTCATATGAATGAGAAAAATCCACTTCTGTTAAATCACTAAGCTTTATTTTCACTAATGCAGAATCCAGCCCATTCTGATTAATTTAGAAGCCATTTGCCAATGTTTTCCCAAGCTATATGCCCAGTGAACTATATAGTTTCTCTGGGGGTACAGTCAGCAAGGTTGAAATGACATTCGTTTCTTAGTTACATACTACTGGAAGATGCTGGAGAGTTATTCTAGAAAAGGGAGGTAGTCCAGAAGTAGAGTTATTTGTAAATGAAAAAATGAATAGACTTGGAGAAACGAGAAGGAATTAACAAGAAGTTCTGTCTGGAAAAGTTCCCATGTGAGGAAAGGAAAAGAATTCAGACTTACGGATTCACAGGCCAATAGCTTAGGAAGAAGGAGATGAGTAAATCCACACAGACCTCAATCCTCGCATGTATTAAGGAAAGAAGGAGAGAGGAGAAGATAAATGCAAAACTACACAGCAAATTCATGAAAACATGCATGGCTCGGTTTATCATGGGATGTTTCAGACTCCTTGGTTCTCCCTAGAGAGCGAAAAGCAGAGCGACCTGGTGCCACCGGCACACGCTCAGCTGAGGTCCTGTAAAGGACCAAGGCTGCAGAACACCCTGCTCAACCTGTTAGAACAATAGTGTCCAGAGTGACAGCTGGAAGGGCCTCCCAGGCATCTGCTTAACACTTTCGTTCTACAGATGAAGACATTGGAGTCAAGTTCTCTGTCACTGTTAGGAGGTGACAAACACAGGATAGCATGTGTTTCCTACCTCTGCCTCCCAGGTTGGGGCACTTTTACAATCTAGACCTTTCTGATTTCTGAGCCTGGCTTTACTACGTTTGCAGACTGGCCCATTTGTAGGTCAGGTGCATGACTGGTTTAGTGCAAACTTTGATATAATGAGGAGAGAAGACAGCTAGCATTTCTAGTCCAGTGGAAATGATAGCTGTCTTAACACTTTGCCTTATCTAAGATTATCTGGTTATTTCCCCCTGATTCTGATTTCATTCAAAATTTAGATTTTATGATTTGTTAATCCTACACACTGTATTTTGGGATTAAATAATGATTATTTTCATTCTTGGAACTTTACTTGTTGATTGTGAAATATGAGACAGCAGGGGCTGCCTTGATTGTAAAAGTTAAATGTTGTACGAAATAACTACTCTAGTGCTGAACTGCGGGGCCACAAAGTAGGTTGACGATAATTACTTTAGCTCAACCTGGAGAACTATGAATGATTTACTAATAAATCTGCAATAACATAATTTATACATGATGACAATTAAAGTAGCAACAACCTCAAGGAGTAAATATTTTATGTAGTGAATTAGCCGTGCAATGCTCATTGATGAATGTTAATTTGAATCCTGAGGTTGAATTCCTGTGTGGTGTAAAGTCAGTTTATGCTAGGTAATCAAACAGATAAAGAGTAATGGCGCAGGCTTTGGATCTTAATTTACTGTTGTCTCTTCTACCAAAAATGTGCGCTCACTCGTAACAGGGAAATAAGAAACTCCGCTCTCCCTTTTGTTCCTAAGAGGAAATAGGTCGTATGCTCCCCTCAGCTGATGAGAATCTGATCTACACAAAGGTCCAACGTTCTTCTTGTGGCGTCACGTTAAAGGGACACTGGCCAGGCAGCAGTTTCCTCACTTGTGTGAAGTTGCATGACATCAGGTGAGGTAGGCAAAATAACATCCCCTCAAGGAGGTACAGGTTCCTTTACCACGTACTGGTTCCTTGCCGTGTTCCTTAACATGGCAAAAGGAATTTGCATATGAAGTTAGGTTAAGGGTCTCAGAATGGGGAGACTATCCTGAATTTCCTGGGTGTGGCCAATGTAATCTCAAAGGTTCTAAAAAGTGGAAAAGTGGGGCAGGAGAGGAATTCGGAATGATGCGTGTGAGAAGGACTTGACCTGCTGTGGCTGGCTTTGAATATGGGGAAGGGCCAGGTATGAGGAATTTAGGCAGCCTCTGGAAGCTGGAAATGGCAAGGATGTGGACTCTCCCCTGGACCTCCAACAAGGAGCACAGACTTGCCGATACCTCGTCGCCCAATGAGACTGGTGTTGGACTTCTAACCTACAGAACTGTAAGGCAATGAATGTGATAGGATGTCCTTGCTAATAAACTATCTAACTATCAGAGAAAGAAAGGAGAAAACTCACAACACATATTAATAATTGCTCCTTTGAAGAGAAAGGCCACAGCACACAACTACCCTTTGTTTGATTAACCACCTGGGGCTTAACTTATTGTATTTAAGATTAGCCACCTGTGGCTTCTCTAAGAGTTTTGTTTTCTGGCACTGGGAAAGAACTGTGAAGATAGAAGGAGCCCAGATCTCAGTTCCTGCCAGACCAGACTCAAGGACTCTGATAAGCCAGACTCATAGAGAAGAGGAAAAGAAAAGGGAAAAACAGACACAGCTGTCTCATAGCTGCTGGCTTTTAACAGTAACTTTCTCCCCTTACCCTACAAAAATCCTGAACCCCATCCTCCCTGCTGGCACTGCTTCTTTCTCATGTGTGCGGAAACCCCAACCCTACCCAGGGAAAGTCAAATAAACTTTTTACTTCCTTCTATCCTAATCTTTACGTCTAGAATTCTTTCTCATCCCACATCACAAGCTCCCACTCTAACAAAATATTTGTTATTCAAGCCACTGACTTCGTGGTAATTTGTTATAGCAGCAATGGAAAACTAACGCACCAGCCCTAAGTCTAAGTCACTTACTACTGTGTGTCTCTTGTACCTGACACATGAATATTTGTGGAATGAGTGAGTGAATGAAACTACTTGTTATGCAGATATACGTCAACTAGAATCTGAGTGACATATACTTCTATATAGCTCCTGTCTAACTGTAACTGAGGTTCAAAATACCCTGAAGTTGCAGAATCCAGAAAGGCCTGTTGAAGAAGTCTTGCCCTTACTTACTGTAGGTATCGGGGGGAAGGCACTTCAATCTACCCAGTGCCTGTGCTGGGTCAGGAACTTTATCCCAAATGCGAGCCCTTGTTTCCACTGCTCTCCACCCCTGTTCTAATTTCCTCGTGGGCGGGAGTCATCATCACCCGAAATGTTCATGTTCCTTTCATTTCTTTGCTCGTTAATTTTCTCCCTCACTCTACTGGAATGCAAGCTTTATGAGAGCAGGTACCTTTGCCTATGGTGGGTTTTTTTTTTTATTTCAGAATATTACGGGGGTATACACGTTTTGGTTACATAATTTGCTTTTGTACAGTTTGAGTTAAAGTTATAAGTGTGCCTTTCACCCCATGAATGGGGTGAGTATGCATTGTACCTGTTGGGTGTGAATTTACCCATCCCCTCCTTCCCACTACCACTTTCTTGATTTCCATTGAGTTTTACTTCCCTATGTGCACCTAAGTGTTGATGTACTTAATATTAAATTGAAACTAATGGATCTACGGTGGATTTTTGATAACTGAGCACACTTCTCCCAGGCAGATGGATCGGGACATCAGCATTTAACAGATATGGTGGAAAGAGGACCGTGGCTTAGCCCGTGGCCCATGTCAGGCCTCTGAAGACGCCTCTCCGATTGCAGGCCTGTCGTGCTGGAGGAGTCTGCCCCGGCGCTGAGCCCGTGGGCAGCTGCTTCGTCCCTGTTCATGCATCCAATCAGCTGCCCAGTCCCTCTTGTGGGCGGAGTGAGTGGGGTGAGCAGCCCCCGACCTCCTGCAGGAAACTTCAACATGCAGATGGGTCCATGTTAGCAGAGGCACCAATTTAACTCTGTCCTCGATCCTGGCTGTATCTCCAGTGTCTAAAGCAGCTCCTGTCACATGAAAGGCACTCGATAAATATGGGTCAATGAATAAAGAATGAATATATTATCCTATTTCATCTTCAGAACAGCTCTAGAGAGGATATTTTATGTGTGTTCTTCTGGGGGACCTGAGATAAACTTCCTGATGTTGGACGATCGCTGAGAGGCAGGGCTGGGATCCGAGGCCAGAGCAGCCTCACTCTAAAGCACCTCGTGGTTCTCCTTTGGAGCAGGGGCGCTTCCCCTTGGCTGTTATTGCTCCGAAGACTATGCTCAGGCACGCTGGGCCACTCTGAATCACGCTTTCTCCGCCCTCTCAGGCTGCAAGACAAACCCCAGTGCCTGCCCCCAGCTGGAGGAGACATGCCCCACGAGCTCTCAAGTCACCTCACTGCGGCTCAGGCCATTCGTAACACTGAAAGGATAGTGTAGGGTGCTTTTATTTTTTCCTTGATTATATAAAATTCCTCTGAGGAACTCAAGTCCTTTATAACTATTGTTTCAATAATAACCCCTACATTTCTGGGGAAAGAGGTAGGGAAGGGCGTTGTCTATGCACTTACTAACTTGCCTCAGCATTTTGGAGACTCAGCGCCAGGGCTAAGCACCACTGGCGGTTTGTGCACTGAGAATATTTCAGCCTCTTATTTCCCAGGAGTATTTGCATTTGTACCTTAACTGGGGAGAGGGCTTTGGAGAACAGCCCTGGGTCTGCAACCAACAGGAACGTGGCAGCATTGTGTCCCGAGGAATTTTATTAGTTAGAAGGGATTGCCAGTTCAACTAAAATTACAGCAGAAGTTTGTTTTGCTGAACATTTTTACGTACACACCCACTCTCCTGCGTCAACGCCCGTCTTCCACCCCGCGCCTTGTCTGTAGCTCGCCCTCAACAGGTGCCGGAGAACAAAGTTAGCGGATTGTCCAAGTCGGCTGCTTTGAGACATATGGTTCCCCATTACACCACGCGATCCTTTAATGATGACTCACTTCTTTATACTCCACCCTGGAGAGGAAGCTCTGTCACCTCCCACCCTCGCCCTGGTCTCAGCCAGCGAGCACAGACACCCCTCACAGCCCCTTGTCCTACGCTCTGTCTCCTTCCCGCTTCCTCTTCCATGCTCACCGTGAAGTTTAATAGTCTCAATAAACTTTTATCTCGCTTTTTATGTGGTTGCTACTAAATCTCTTGCGCAGTCATTTTGATGACTCACTTTTACACCTTTTCCAATTGCTCTCAGCACTGTGGTGTAGGGACTTGGTACCTGGACCTTTACGGAAAGCAATGGCTCTGTCAGCGCCGAGTCCTGTCACATCACACTGGATGTCAGGCTGGAGAAAGGGTTTCAGGACCAAATACGCAGAGTCCTTCCCGTCGCGAGTCCTCAGGGCTCCTGTTCTCCACAGACTGGAAGGCGTGAGGACGCTGTTCTGGGCACGTGTCCGGCTCATGACGCCTGACTCCTGAGACCTGAACTGATGCTGGTACCATTCACTGGGCACTTGGTAGTTTTCTTCCTATTCATGTATTTTGCCGTGTCACATATGAGTGCTTTGTGTCCCCACTCGGACTTTATACTCCTTGATGGGAAGATCTGCGACTTCTACTTAAAACTCCGGTAGCCCCCAGCACAGTGGACGAATACTAGCGAGGCGCCTGGTGGATGCTGGACTGAGTGTCGGAGTGCGCTGACTTTTGTTGCGCACTGTGTCCCCCCACCCCCGGGCTCTTTTGTGTCATTAAGAGGCGGTGGGACCCACCAGATAGAGTCCCTGTTGGCACTGCTTTCTGGAAAGGACAGCTGATCTGGTTGGTCCAAATCAGTCGTCAATTAAGCTACTAGTGGTTCTTCTCCAGCACTAGCTAGGTCTCCTCTAGACTCTGACGGGGTTCTTTGATTCGGGACTTTATACAGACCATGGCAGCATTTGTCATACTTTGTAACTGAGTACCCAGTTCACCGACGGGACACTCAAAAATAAAGCTGATGACAGTGATATCCAAAGACAGTTAACTTTAATGTGGTTCTGGTGTTTAAATTACATCCTTTCCAATTAAGTTGCTTATAAAATACATGGAATGAGCTGTTTTAGGGAGTTTCTATTTCCTGATGCGCCCTTCTCTTCCTCGTCCCCGGTGTCTCTGTGTGGTCTATGCTGTCGGCAGCAATTTACAGGGCAGTTCCTCCCTTATCTCAGAGTTCATATTAAAAATCTGTATTTCACAAGGATATTATTGGCAGAAGTCATAGGACAAAAGTGCCCGTGGTCAGAAGGGCCTGTGAAAGGCCTGGTTAAATATGCTTCTCCACCGCAGGGTGTCTTAGAGGCCCCGATGCTCCATACGCACCGTCAGGGCTGGCCGAGCTGGAGGGGGCCGTGCGCAGGCGTCGGTGGCTGGGGAAGACTGTGAGCCTACGTGAAGGCAGAGTCCGGCTTCCAACTACCTCCTGCCACGGCGCAACTAGGAGCTGAACCCAAGGAAGTGCCGACGTCCCCGTGTTCCACTTTTCCCCAAGAAACAGCACAGGTTGATGGTGACCAGCACAGGTGGGGGGACATGTCAGAGCGGAGGGAGCCCCGCCGGACAAAAGGCACCGGCCGCTCTATGCAGGTGGAGCCAGGGTGCTTGTGGGGACGTGCTGGCCCTGGAAACGGTGCTGAGTTCTGGGTCAGGGCGGACACAGCGTTTCGAGGTTCCCTCTCGCCCACCCACCCCCGTAGGGAGGTCACCCAGACGTGCCTGAGGGGGCCTCTGTCAAAGACCCCGATGAAGAATTCTGGGGATGGAGGTGCTGGGCGAGGGGTGCACATGTGTGCAGGAGCAGGACTGTCCAGAGGGGCCTGAGTCCCTGCCTACAGCGCCCCCCAGAGACAGTCATGCACCCCATGCCCCGGTCTCCTGTGGGGAGGGCAGCTTTGCCTGTGAGCTGGTCCAGGTAAACTCCTCACTGCCTGTGGTCATGCCTGGAGAGTCACCATGGGGTTTGGGACAGGAGCTGAACTCCCTAAGCGTGAGGGTCTTGCGAGAGGATAATGGGCTCAGTAGAGCATTTGTCAAACAGGCGGCTGTGGAGTTTGCTGCTGCACATTCCCTGTGCCCAGCGTTCTAATTACAGAGCGCCGAGTCTTTCTCTCCGCCGCTGTTCCAAGCCCAGTCTTGAAACTGTGGAGCATTCGCCTCCCCCATACACGGCTTTCCTCAGTAGCATTCCTTTTGATGTAGCTGAAAGGCTGGACAGCCGTGCCTTCCCCTCAGCATTCACGTGTTTTTCCAATGTCACCGCAACATGCTCTGCTCGGTCAGCTGCCTGTGAGTCGTGTCTAAAGGTTGGCTGGGCCAAGTCCGGTCAGAGGGATTTTTATAGAACATCCTGAATTCAGCAGCGAGGAACTCTCTGCCCAGCGTGATTCATGGATGTTTCCCAACCTCGTGTTTTCTGACACCCACCATCAAGGCAAAGACGCTGGAGCCCCTGTGGCAAATGGTGTCTTATGGTGTCACTGTGTGTGTGTGTAATTCTCTGTCATCCATGACTTTGTAGGGTATTTTGTATTTGGTCTGTTATGTCCCACGTTTGATTCAGCAGATTTCACTTTCACGGTAAAGTGCCTTTGCACTCCCTATAGGTGGAAAGACAGGCTTCCCAAACGGCCAGGTCGATTCAGACGACAGCCCTGTTTTTGGGTCATTATTCAAAGCACAGCAAGGTGCTTTGTACCGGGGAGCCAGACTCACCAGGTGAAATTGATTTGTTTCTGTACAGAGAAGTTTAAGGTTATGGAAAATAAACCATAACTGGTAGTTTATTAAATGTATTCTTCCTTACAGGGTTTCTTGCTTATATGCATCAACACTAGGTCACAAAATTCAGCTGTGCAAAACCAAGCAGGTTTTATCCAGGTGGGATTCTGCAGAGTAATGGCTTAGGAGAGCGGTTTTTGTAGTAATTTCCACTCATGGAATGCTTTCTTCAAAGGAACTCTCGCAGGAATGCCGGTATTTGCGGATCAGAGTGGGGCCTGGCTGGCAGTGGGTGTGGGTGCGTGGAGGCTCTCCTTTGTGTGATGGCTGAGGGGCTCCGTGGTCTGTCTGCTTGGATCCCACAAGCTGTTCGGGTCCAGCCCCTTTAAGGTAACTTTCCTTAATGATGTCTGTGGATTTCCCGATTCAGGATTTTAGCAAGAGCAACACTAACAGCGGCAGCAGCAATATTTATTAAGCACTCCATGGTGGCAGGCGGTGTACGTAGCTTTATCTGAATTGTCTCGTTTAGCCTCGCAACAAATAAAGGGGGCAGTTTAAAGTCAGGGAACAGTGTCTAAGATCACTCCCACTTCCATCACCAGTTGTGCAGATTTGGGGTCCTCCAGACCGCCCTCAGTTTTGGTATTTTGCTAGAAGAACTCACAAGCTCACTGAAAGCTCTTACACTCATGGTTAGGGTTCGATACAAGAGGATTAAAATCAGCCAGGGGAAGAGGCATGCAGGGCAGAGTCTCGGGAAGTTCCAACTGTGGATCTTGCAGCTGCCCCCTCCCAGTGGGGTCACAGAAGAACCAACTTCTCCCAGCACTGATGTGTGACAACATGCACAGAGCATTGCCAACCAGGGAAGCTACTGAGCTTTGGTGTCTAGAGTTTTTATTGGGACTCGGTCACTTAGGCGTGGCTGCTCTCAGCCTCCAGCCCCTTCAAGATTGAGCTGTGACCCGAACCCTCTCCCTGAATCACATGTTAGACTGTCTGGTGTGGCCCAAGGCACCCAGGTAAGCAAAGACGTGTTTATCAGGCGGGACTTTCCAAATGCTTAGAGATCACCTCCCAGGAGCTAGAGGCAAAGACCAGACCTCTCTTTGGGCCAGGTTAAATTCTTCACTGCACAGGTAGCGACTATCATTATTTTCCATTTTACAGATGAGGAAGCCAAAGAGGTTAAGTGACACTTTGCAGTTGGTGAGGCTGGGTCTCAAAGCAGGGAATATAATTCTGAAGGCTGAACTTTTAACCACGATATCTTAGAAAGATGTTAAAAAGAATTATCTGTACTTGACCAAATGGTTAATTTAGACATAAATATACATGCTATCAAATAAATCCTACTCAGATAAACTTACAGCATAACCCTAATATTAATGGGCTGTTCTTTCATCTCAAGAGGAGCGAGGAAAACATCCATCTTGTCCTTATCTGTTTGGCCAAGGTCATTGTGGACCACTTGTGTGACCGTCGGAATTGGCCGTCTGCGTGCTGTGCATACCCAAATGACTCCACACTGCTTGTGTCTGCGACTGCTTAGCGTTCAGCCTTTAAAGTCTTCATTAACTTCATTTATAATGCTCTAGCTATTTCTGTTCTTTAATTGCTAATTCCACAATGCCAGGGCGAGACTTTCCTCCCATGCAAATGTGTTTGAAAATGCTTGTTCCAAACATTTTTCTGCAAAATGCCTGTGAATGCTTCTAATTGTTTCTTTTCTGCACTGCCATCGTTGAAGAGTTTTAAAAAATGAACTGTTTGCGCTTCCGCATCAGGTGGTGATTACGAGAGACTCCATCCCCGCAGGCGAGAGACTCCATCCCCGAAGGCCGGGGCAGCGTCCTGTGCCTTCTTCTGTCCCCACAGCAACCTGCTGCAGCAACTGTAGTCACACGCTGGCTGCATTGCTTGGGCTTTTCAGTGACTGTTTATGTTAGCTCTAGTGGCCATATTTTCTCAGCCAAAATTTGGGACACATGGCCCAGCTAGGATGACGGTACATATGGGTACACAGGACACAATATTTCTTTCCCAGAAAACTTGAGACATATGGTCTCCATATGTACAGAGTATATGGCCTCTTTCATGTCTCCTTACTGATGCATTTCTAGTCACATGAATATGCAACAATAGTAATGTGATTTTTATAGCCTCTCTGTCAGGGGCTTTGCATTTGGAAAAGACATTCATCATTTCTGTTTATGGCAAAATTACTTCTCAATTTAGTGACCAGCTTTACATTATAAGTTATGTATCTTGGTTTTGATGTTCTTTAGCGAATATATTTTCTTACTTCTATTTAGGTATCTGTGGTCTGTCTAGGCCCCAAAAAGAAAAAAAGGGCTGTGTGTATTCATTTGTTCTGAAAATGTCTGTGGAGGAGGTTTGCTTGGTGGTGAATGAGTAGGTATGTAGGAGGAAGCTTTGAAAAATAGATGAAAGTTTATGAAGTCATTTCTCTGTTGGGGTCAACGAAAATGGGTATTTTGAAGGCGGAATAAGTGATGAATGAAGGGAGAATGAGAAAGTGGCAGAAAATGGAAAACATAATGCTGTGGGAGGTGTTTTTTCTGTGCAGGTGCCTACCCTCCAGCCCGCTCCCAGGTGGCTAATGGACAAAACAAATACACAGGGGCTTGGATCCACAGAAGGGCACACAGCGGAGCTAGGGAGTGGAGCAAGCATGGATGACACCTGGGACTGTTCGTTCATTAAATGTGTTTGAGTAAAGAATGCTTAGCGTCGTGAGCACTTACCAATAAAAATTTTGTGAGCAGCTATTATGACATTCCAGTAGTCAGAGATAACCTCCAAAGTAAGCAAGAGATGATATATATGATTGGAATAACTAAAACAAGAGGCTTCCAAAAGAAAAATGATTCCTTCCAGCAGTTACACTAAATGGGACACCACGCAGCTCGTCAGAAGTGATGAGTAGCCTCCAGGAACGCAGGCTTCAGACGTCACCTTGACCTTCAGAGAGCACGCGGACTCCAAGTTGGAAGTACCAAAGAGAGTGACGAATGCCACTGGAAACCCTCTAATATTTTTCTCTTTCATTAGGTTGTTTTAAACTAAATATAAGCTCCATCCAAAATTCTTTGGTTTTTGGTAACATCATCAATTATCTAGCCTGTCCAATGCAGTCTACATTTTCCCACTGGGCCACCAAGGCCAGTCTCTCCACCGTTTCTTTCATTCTGTGAAGGGAAACAGTCACAGCTTTGCTTAAAACTTTTCAGCCATTTCCCATTATTCTTAGGGTGAGGGAAAAGATCTCCACGCAGCCTGCTCCCCCCGTGCCTGGTTCCTCCACCCGACCCCACCATCCGGAAGCGTCTGTGCACAGCTCCCAGACTGTCAGCACCTGTGCCAAGGAGTGAGGCTTTCCCTTCTTATCCCAGCTAACTCCTTTGCCACTGTCAAGTTTCTGCCTGTGTGTCACCGGCAGGAGACCTTCTCTGACCCTCAAGCCTAGGGATGGACACCCTGCTCTGGATTCTCATAGCGCTCTGAGTACTTTCCTTGTGGCATTTAAACAAACGTGATTATCTTTCTCCTTCTCTAGACTAAGCTCTGCAAGGCCAGAGGTGTCATCTTCTTCACCTTTGCATCTTCAAACCTAGGACATCGCTTGTTATGGATAATGGTGTAGCCTCTGTGCTCATCCTCTAGTACAGAAAATAAGGCAGACTCTGCTCTCGTGGTACGGAGCACGGTGTTTTGTGTATAGTCACTGCGTGGTCTGGAGTATGTATTCAACACATTTTCTAGAAGGAGTGAATACTCCCGTTCCCAAATTGGCTGCTATCAGGGACTGAGGCCCCGTAGAACCGACCCCATGGAGCTCTGCAATGCCGGGTGTTAAGACAGCTCTCTTCTCCATTTCTCAGCTTCCCGGGACAATGACTCGGGGGGGGGGGGGATACATCCAGGGCCTCTACTTATTTAAGGAAACTCCGGCATTTATCTTCTTGCTTTTGAAGGTTGGAGCCACCTTGATGCTCGCAAGCGCCCGGTGTGAGTAAATGTGAAGCCTCGGGGGAGGAGAACTAAAACGTGGAGGCAGGAGAGCGGCTGGGAGGCAGTAATGACGAGGTGTGCGTGGAGCGCGCACTGCTCTACCCGCGCCACGGGCCTTGGCTCTCAGAGGCCTCCCAGCAGCCCCAGGAGGGAGGCGCTATTATATCAGAACCCACATGGCTCAGACGGGGAAACTGAGGAACCGTAGCTAGTAAATGTGGAGGAAGGATTTAAATCAGTCATTATAGAGGCTGCGAAACAAAATAAAATAAACCCAGTCAGTCTACGTTCATAACCTGTGTTCTTAATCGGGGTGCGCCAGACTGCGTCTCAAGACAAGAACCCTTCTTCCAGACTTTCTTACTTGATTCTTACGCTTCCTTTTCACAGGAGGGCAGCTGTATTTGTCTGTGCTCTGAAACCTGAGCGGCATCCTCCCGCTAGGTACCGTGGTTGACACTGGAGATACAGAGTTTAGGAACATTTAGTTTCTACCTAGAGGTAGACGTGTGTCGCTATCTGTCTCTCTGTATTAGTGTAGCACATTTGTCGGTACATGTGTCCTGATCAAGATCTATGCATCTGTCCGCCTGTCTGGTCACGGGTCCAGGCTGTAGAGCTAGAGAGTGGAATGGAAGTTTTCACAAACAATCACGCCCAGGCAGCAGAGAGGGGTTAGTAAATGAGTATCTCTGAAAAAATGCCGGAGAAAGAATCCTTCCGGAGGAGTTAACCTCCGGATCTGGAAGGAGAAAAGTGACTTCTGCAGGCAGATACGGCGAGGAGAACGTTAGAGGAAGAAGAGACAGCGGGCGAGGCTGTGGGGTGGGTTGGAGGCTCCGAGGGAGGGGTAGGAGGACAGATGGGGGGGCGGCCCCACCAGGAAGGTTGTAAATTTGGATTTTCATTCAGAATGAGGAGTCCACGGGGTCTTTGGGCAAAACTGGCCTTGTCTTGTGCCAAGATAGCCAGGCCCCTCTGTGGAGGGGGCCCGAGGGGGCTGCAGGGGGCAGCGGTGAGTCTGCCCACAGAGCCGCTGGTCTCCAGGCTGCAGAGGGACAGGGACGCTTCCCACTCTGGCGTGTCCTGCATCAGAATGGGTCCAACACCCTCCGTGGGCGGCACAGATCACACGGGCAATTTGCCTGTGGCGGGCTTTCTTCAAGGTTTGAGATGTCTGCGTGGCAGTACCTTTATTGACGTAAAGATGTACTTAGCGCGTAACCGTTAGACACTTTGCTGGGGTCAGCTGTGAGGAAGGAGCATCTGGGCCTGTGGGGCCTCAGGGACGGGGTGGGAGAGGCCCCGGCTCCTGCTCCGCCTCCCTCCTCCCCTCAGCCTGTCTGTCCGAGCCTGGGTCTGAGCCCACGGTGAGCGAGGAGCGCCGGCCCTGCCTCCCCCCGCTCATTAACTCCGTGGTGGGGGACTGACGGGTCCCGAGCTTCCCCAGCACATCTGTGGGGTCCAGAAAGCTCAACCTGCCGACCTCCTCAGCATCCTTCCTCAAGGTCTGCTCCGAAACAGACCCCAGACCCTTCCTGTGGCCCCCACCCCCAGAAAGACACAGGGAACATCCAGTATGTAACAGGGATGGCCGAGCGTCTGGCGGCCTTGGCACCCTCCGCCCCGCACCCTCTCCCCGGCCTTCTCTCTTCCTTGGTCTTCTGATGAATTCCAACCTTTATCCTTCTCTTATGTGAACAAAAAATCAGCTCTTTCTAGCTTCTGTTCCCAAACTCGGATAACAAACTCTTCACGGTGTCCAGCAGCAGCAGAGAAGGCCTTTCTTTCTATCCGTGCTCCTCAGGAGGCCGCTTTGAGTGTAATGACCAGTTCTTATTCTCTTCTTATGGAAGATAGGTGGGAAACTTCTAAAGTGGGCAGGTGATCAGGCTGCGTGTGCTCTGCTTGTGTACACACTCTTGTGTGCATGTATGCACGTACAGCGTGTGCATATATGTGTACAATGTGTGTTTACACATGTGTGCATAAACAGCCAATGTCCCGGGAAGTATAAATGGACCACATTTTGAAGCAGGAGTGAATTTTCAGGCTTTTGGGAAGGGTTTCAGAGAGGCAGTAACTCGTGTCAGGGGAGTGACTGCCGGGTCAAAGAATGCAGGAAGCTTCCAGCAATTCGCGTGTAGCAGCGGCCGCCATCTCTGGCGCACACGCTGCGCTGGGTGAGCCCCTGCAAAACACGTGTGCAATAGGTGGTGCACCTTGGCGCCCGCCCCTGTCCCCTCCGTGGTTGGGTGCCTGGGCATTGGAGTAAGCATTGCCCCGTTTTCCTCGTCTGTAAGTCGGGGGTGATGAATATCCACTCAGGAGGTGGTACTGAGGGCAGCCTAATGCGACAATGTCTGCACATTGCTTAGTGCGGCTTCTGACTTAGGCAGTGCTAATGGACGTCAACAGCATGTGGCAGGTGGGGGCACCTGCTCCGGCCTTGGATTGCCTGGCTGTGTGATCGTGACTAAAATAAGTAGCCTCTCTGGGCCTCAGCTACTTACCCCAGAGTGAGCGAGTCATAGTTTCTCCTTCGCGGTGGGACGTGACCTGTGTCAAGCGCTTAGGGCGTGTCCTGCTGCGGAGTAAGCGCTGGAGATGATCAGTGTGATGATTTTAACCCTGGGAGCGAAGTTTGACTTTGTGGAAAACTGACCCCTGGATGAGTGCCCACAGCTAGAGACCCTTATTCCACGATTGTCTTCTTTTCAATTTGATGATTTTTGAGTTATTTTTTCTGGTCACAAATAATGTCTGTGTATTTTATTTACATAGCACTTGTCAGTTATTATGGGGGTGCAGAGACGAGTGAGCTGTTTTAGGTATACACAATATTTTTGTTCTAAAGCAGTAAAGAGGGGAGGATAAACCTACTCCGAAAGCTGAAAACCGGTCAGACCATGTGGGTCCTGCTGGCCCTCCTGCCCTGGCCAGCGTGGCGTGGGAGGGGGACCCGGACCTCTGTGCATGCAGCTCTGGGTGCATTTCAAGTACAAACCCACCTCCCCACTCATTAGTCTCGGGAACAGCGCTTGGCTGTCCCCAGCGCAGGGGCCAGATCCAAGCGCACTCTGTTCCCTGGGGTGGTGCCACGTGCAGACGAGGCAGGCAGGGCGGGAGTGTGCTTCCCAGTGAGGCGAGGTCACCCCGGCACAGGTACACCGGCTTCTTGCTCCAAGGATGAGTGGCCACAGCTGGCAGTGTCGCATTACCTGAGAGACGATGCCAAAGGAGGCCACTTTCATTCTCGCTTTTGACAAAAGAATACACGTTTGGAACCTGGTTTCAGATGCAACATTATTTCAGGACCAAAAAAAACCTGGGTGCCAACCAGGCAGCCTGGCATGAGTTTAAATGGAATCTGACATACAGAAGGAAGTGAAGTGTTTTGGGGAAGGCTTTAAGGTAAAGATACTTTCCTGTGATTATGTAATTGTTTATCCAACTGCATGGGGCATAAATATGAGTTGCTGTTCTATGTCTTGGGGAGAGAAATCCAATTCCATATCTTTTTATGCAGCATGTTCATTTTCACAGGAAGATTCAATTATTCCCCCACTTACAAGGCTATAAATGAGTTTGCTGGGCCGGTTCCTGACACAGGCACGCTCATCATTATTCAGATTAGTTTTCACTTTTCTAAACTGGTCTTCTGCCTACTGCTCCTGGAGCCCGGCCAGCATTTCGGAAGAGGATTAAATAATCCTTCTCTCACAACTTCCTACATGTTGTGCTATTTTGTTCTTTCCCAAATGTCACCCTCTGCTCGCACGCACGTTTCCTATGGGTGAGGATTTCGAATGTCCCCGTGGCTGGCTTCTCCGTGGACGGTCAGGCCGCAGCAGGTGGACCCGGCCGGAGTCAGAGGTTCTCCTGAGCTCAAGCCCGGGGCCGTCTCCAGCCCCTGCACACATGCGGATGGGCTGCGCGTTGTCAGAGCACTGGCAGAGAGAGTCCACGGGTGTAAATTCCCAGGCCAGAGACACGACCAGGACACCTGGAGCAGAGGGGGCCGTTTAGGCAGCTAAAGGGGAACCTGTTGCAGGTTTGTGCACGAGTGGCCATTTGGACTGGGATCTCCCTTCACTCCATTAGTAACAAACTCATCTTAAAGTACTTTAGAAACCTCTAAAGTGCGTGGAGGACTGGGAGCGGAGACAGGAAGGACACCGTTGCCTCTCTGCGTTAGGCGTGGGGCGTGTGTGATGCAATGACACCTGCAAGGAGAATTCGGATAACCTTTCCCATTCCCGTTCTGCCCCAGGGGTGGACTCTTCCTGTCTCCAATTTCCCCATCTGGCTTAAGCAATCCAGGCAAATTCCAGCCCATCAGACTCTTAACAGGGTCTCCTGCCACTTTGCTTTCAGCATCGCCGAGCCCCCCCGGGCTGCTGGGTGAGCCCCTCCTTGAGTGTGGGGATGTCTTCCTGCTTCTTCCCCTCACTCACATTTTCTAAATCCGTCTTTGGGGTACAAGTCCCTGCAAGCGGTATCCCTGCTTCTCACTCTGGCCCTCGGCTGGAGACGGGACACTCAAAGGAAACGCTCATTGGAGCATTGCGAATTTCAGATTTTCAGGTTAGAGAGGCTAAATACAATGCAAATATTCCAAAATCAGAAAAAATCTGAGATTTGAAACTCTTCTGGTCCCAAGCATTTCAGATAAGGGACACTCAACCTGCGGCAAATAGATCCTCAGTGTTCAAACAAGAGAAGACTTACAAACCTGATGTCAATGAAAGGGGCTGTGTGACAAATACAGGTTTAACATCTTTTATGTACTGGGGATTGTGTCTCTGCGGATTGGCAGATTGGTTCGGAGGTAGAAGTAAGAGTCAACTTGCAATGTAGTCCATTGTAATTATTTTAACCCTTTAGAAGTCTTTAGAACAATAAGTGTGAGGTAGGAGCTTTTAGCCCAGGGCTTCTCAAGCGGCTCCGTTGACATTTGGGGTGGGAGAGCTCCCTGCTGGGGGCTGTCCTGGACACTGCGGGAGGTTTAGCAGCATCCCGGGCCTCTTCCCTCTCTGTGCCAGTGGCATCCCTTCAGTTGTGACGACCAAATTGTCTCCAGACATTGCCAGATGTCCCCTGGGGAGGAGAGTAGAGTGACTCCCAGCTGAGAGTGACTATTCCAGCCAAAAGCTTCCAACTGTGAGATTCACACCCGCGGAGGAGGTGGGTTGATGCCCCACATCAGTTCCACGGTGAGAAGATGAGCCTACTGTCACCACGTTCACATGGAACCCGGACGAGCGTCCATGCTGCAGCCCCCCGAGCTCTGGGCTGCACACGGTTCTTTGGAGGACATGGAGCGTGATAGAGCGCCAGCCTTGCACGGTGGCCCCAGCTTAAACAGTGATTCTTGTACCAAGGGGCACGTGACACTGGGTTGATATACCAGCCACTCTGACTAAAGCACGGACAACCGCACTGTGTAAAGAGGGCCTCCACTCCTGAGGACGCGGTGAACTAGCCTTGGTGGGCCGGTGGCGGGGCCTGGCTTGTCGTGGTGGTGCCAGAATGTTGAGGGTGCGTGAGAACGTGTCCACACAGCGGACTTGCAAATTTGGTGGGACCTATTGGAGCTTAGTCACTTTCCCTGCACACGATTCCAGAGCCAGCTGACTGTCCTGACATTTGCCTGATTTATTATACAGGGACAAACGTGTGTGAGCTCGAGGGTGGGGACGCTCAGAGTTTAATTAAGCGTGCCTCTGCCTTGGGCGTGTGCACGGACGCTCTGTGATGGGTGAATCTGAAAATCGATACGAACAGTAAAAGACAAATAGGGTGACACTAATGGGCTCAATAACAGTAACTTGTGGGACAGGTCCTGACTCTGCAGGCTTCCTCTGTGGCACTTGGGGCTTTGAATGCCGAGGAAGCCTGAGCCCGCGAGGTTGGGTGTGAGCAAACAGGAACCACACATCCGGGACCTTCACTGCTGAGCCCCGTGTCATGAGAGGAATGAGTACCGATGGCCGGGGGGAAACCAAGGCAGGCCCAGCCCTGACGTCACTGCTCAGCAATTCACTTACCTTGGAGGCCTCTTACCCTCTCTGAGTTGCCATTTCCTCTCAAAATAACAACACAGCCCCTGTCACTGGTGGAGGGAGATGCATGCATGGGGACCGTGCTTCCTAAACTGTACAGTGCTCTTTGGATGGTGGTTGGTGTGACCCACGCACTGCTCCCTGGTCAGGGAGGATGACTTTCAATGGGGCCAGGAGTGGAGTCCTTTGACCAGCCAGGAAGGGTGTTCCGCTCCTCCAAGTGCGGTGGGAGTGTAGAGCTAAACACGGCACGAGAGCTTGCCCAGCGGGAGGGCCAGGGTCACTCACCCTCCTGCCCCGAGCACGTGGACAGGCCGGGGCTGGTGGGAAACTGCAACAGGTGGCGCAGCTTCGCCGGCGGGTGGAGCCACACAGGGCGCGGGGCTCCCGGCGAGGTGTGTGGAAGCTTCAGCTGCCTCTGGGGGCGCGCAGCAGCTGAGGGCCCTCAGCCACGTGGCCGCTCGGGGGCGCTGTCGGTCGGCAGGGCGGGCAGGCCGGAGCGTGAGGACGCCTCGCCGATGTCTGCCCCCGTGTCCACTGCCACGGCGTCCCCAGAGTGATGGCTGTTCCTGCCTGTCTCGTGCCCGCGTTCCTCTTTCTCTCTTTTTCACTGTGGTGAAATGTATATAGCATAAAATTGCCATTTTGAACGTTTTTAGTGCATACTGCAGAGTGGCATTGCTGGCATTTACACGGTGCTGTGCAGCTGTCACCACTGTGCCCAAAACCTTTTCATCGCCACAAGCAGACTCTGTAACCATGAGGTAACGACCCCGTGTCCTTTCCTCCTGCTCCCTGGTAAGTCCTAATCTACTTTCTGTCTCTGTGAATTTTCCTGTTCTGGGTATTTGGCGGAAGTGGACTCATCCAATATGCGACCTTTTGTGTCTGGCATCTGTCACGTGGCATTATGCCTTCAAGGGCCGTCCGCACGGCAGCGTGTGTCAGAACGTCACTCCTCTGTGTGAGCGAGCGCTCGCCCACTGTCGGGGGGGCCGCGGTTCGTGCATGCGCTCACCCGCGGACCGCTTCTCCGTGGGGCCGTTGTGAGTGAGGCTGCAGTGAACGCTGCCGCGCGGGTGTCTGTCTGAGCCTCTGCTTCAATTCTTGTGGGCACGTACCTAGGGGTGAATTGCTAGGCCTTATAGTAATTCCTACGGTTAGCGTTTGGAGGAACCACTCTAATCTGGAATCGCACAGAGACAGGGATTCTGGAAAACCCCGTGCCCAGCCGTGGGTGGGTGTGGCCGTTCCACGCTGACAGCACAATCCAGCAGCTCCTGGTCCATTTGTCTGTGGCAGTTTTGAGAGTGGCCTGGCGAGGAGGCCTCTGCCCAATAAGCCCAGAAGCCTGGCTCCTCTGGGATCTGGACGGGAGACTACAGAGAACTTTGATCAGGCATAAGATCGCACGTAGAGACCACTGAGATGCCGTTAAGGCTACAAGAGTACGGTTTGCCTTGATTCTTAGTGGCTTTCCAATTTTGGTCATGGTATCCTTGTAACAAACCAACTTGCCGTAAGGTCTCCTCCTCCTAAATGTCTGTGCAGCAAAGAAGACCAGCTGGCAGTGCCCCTTTGGGGAAGCAGGCCTTGGACAATTTTTTTTATTATAGAATCTTCACCATTTAAATAGTGACCTCACCTTCTTGGTCTCACAACCATGGTGACTGCAGGCCAGCCCGTGGCTGGGGAGTGCCCTGGCTGGAGATCTCTGCCGAATGGGCAGGCCCTGCATTGGGTGGGGACAGATCCAATCCAGGGCAGAGGTGGAGTGCGGTGTAGACTGACACAGAGGCAGAGGGACACACAGACACGGTGACTGGCAAGCTGGAGTCTCACGGACACAGCTACCAGCCAACACAGCGAGCGGCACTGCGGAAGGGCACTGCTGTGTCCTGACGGAGATTCCGTCGCTGCAGGGCCGCCTCGTTCACCTGTGCAGGGATCGCTGGTGCTTCTTTGTTTCTCTGCAGATTTCCCAATAAAGTCCATGACCTGCTGAAACCCTTGTCTCCTGTCACTGCAGGTAGAAAGAGCCTACGTGAAACATACACGCACACATGCACACGCACGCACACGCATATACACCTGTGCCTGATCATCGTCTTCCTAATCTCTCCTTCTCCCCGTGCTGACGTTGTAATTAGCTAATTACTCTCGGTCATACAACTCCCTGAGCATCTCGTCCCTGACTAATACAACCTCTTGGCAACTTCTCTTTGCTCCCGTAAATTACTTGTATACTTATTTTATTTTCAGTGTGTAGGCTTACACAATACAAACTGAACCAGAAAGCATCACAGTGTTATAAATGTAGGCTGTAGAAACTGCCAAACTGGTTAATAAAAATAAAACTAACAAAACTCTTTCCAGGGGTTGAATTAGTAAAGTTGGACAATTGCCTTCAGTTATTTCTGGACCATGACAGAGGATGTGTGTATGAATTTGAATAATGGATTTGGTTATTTGTTCCAAGTAACTGATAATCAAACATCACTTTGTCCCCAAAATGCTAATAAAACCTGTCTGTATTCCCACTGTCTTTTAAATGTATGTACCAGAGACTGAGGACAGGTATGAAGTCATGCCATAAAGCGCTGACTGTGTGTGGGATTTGATGCCTGGCGTTGCGTTCTGCCTGGCCGTCCACGTCCCTGGAAAGCTGTGAGCCTCTAGCTGGTTATGTGGATGTGGTCTCAGCCGCAGTGAGCTCAGAGGCCTGAGGCTCCCATGTACCCGGGGCCGTTATTTTGTTAGCTGTATTCATTGCAACCGTGTTTCTTCATCATGTTAGCCAGGGTAAGAACATCGCCTTCTGCTTCCCCCAAGATGAGCAGGACGACTCCCCACCCAGGGCGCTGGGCCAGAGCGCTGCTGTTTCCACCATTCACGGGCTGCGTGTCCCTGGGCAGATACATAACTGATCCCTCTCAGCCTCAGTTTCCTCAATTCTGAACGGGGGTAATAACGCCCACTGCAAGGTTACCGGGAGGATTATTCCGAAGATTTAAGGTATACATTTCTGGGCCATCAGAGCTACTTTTATTAAGAGTTTCTGCAGTGTTAATACTTAAAAGAAAGACAGAATTCATAGACACCTCAGAAGTGACAGTTTTCCTTTTGTGTGGGGCTTAACCTGGGGTCCGTGGCAGCCTTCAGGGTGTCCTTGAACTGCTAGAGAGATGGCCTGGAGCTTTGAACATATTCTTAAAATAATCTCCAAAAGTATAAGAATCACTGCTCTAGTGTTTTCAGGAAATGCTACTGTGATCCCTTTTAGAAATTCTCCAATATTCTTTCTATTATTAGAACCAAACTCAGCTTTTTCCATTTGGCGTTAGATTTAGCACCGGCAGTGTTAGTGGGTCCCACACTCCCAGCTCTCTTCTTCACAGCGGTGTCCCAGGCAATGCGGGAGAAGTCGAATGCTTTCAACTGTCTTGCTGTCTTGGTTTGGAGAATTGGTCCTAGTTGGTTGAGAAATGGCTCCCTTTCAGCTGATGTTTTAGCTCATTATTTGGATTGAACTAATTTTGCAAATAATTTGACCTCCCCAACCAAGATACAAACCAATGCCTCCTTCACACAGATTGATTCATGGACATTTTAGTCTGTTCCTGACCAAGGTGGGCAGGTAATGAAACTCAGTCCCCAGGTGTGCAATAAACAGCACAATAAACTATCCAGGGTGAAGTTTGTATCTTTTCCTATAAAAATGCAGTTGAATTTACAACAGCTGCTATTATTCTATCCAGCTGCCTGCTAACTCAAATTCCACCTCTAACTAGGCAATGAAAGAATTTGAATCAGGTGGGGAGTTCATTATATTTTTTTATAAGTATGAATGCACTTTGGAAGGATATAAAGAGGCCATAAAAACGTGTTAAAATTCAAATGGTTTAGATGGTTTTCCTGGTTATTCAAATGCAATAGATGATAGAGTGAAGTCAGGGATTTTTTGAACTGAATATTTCCTCCCATACGTATGCCTCCCTTTCGTATACTTGCATTTAGCAAATCACAAGCACTAAGAAAATATTTAAGAAAACAGAGGAAAAAATAAATTCAAACCTGGATAGCTTATATTTCTCTTTTGGCCTTTGCGTAGTGCCTACCAAATGTGTGTGTGTGTGTGTGTGTGTGTGTGTTTTCAATCCGTTTACTCTTCCGCATGACTGGGCAAAGTATATTAGTAGAAAACTGCTTCTTGCAGGAAAAGGTAGAATATATAAGAATACAGTTCTTTGATTTGGACAGTTAGAACCTTTTAATCTGTTTTTTTTCTCTTTTTTTGGTAGACCTGGAGAGAAAATGGTGGGAAGTGTTCTTTCATCTGGCATAGGTATTGAGAACTCTCTCTCCCTCCCTCTCTCTCTCCCTCTCTCTCTCTTCCCCTCTTCTTTCTCTCTCTCTCTCTCTTCCCCTCTTCTTTCTCTCTCTCTCTCTTCCCCTCTTCTTTCTCTCTCTCTCTCTCTCTCCCTCTCTCCCCCCCTCTCTCTCTTCCCCTCTTCTCTCTCTCTCCCTCTCCCTCTTCTCTCTCTCCTGTTACAGCTACAGAAGGTTGATAAAACTGCAGGTTCCTTGAAGGCAAGAGCTGAGTCAAATCAGGTGGAGGTGGAGCTTATGTATTTTAACTTCAGGTTGCAGAAAGTCAGCTTTCCTCCATGTCCATTTTCCTGTAGTTCCTTTGAGTTTGGCCCGTTGTCGTGGTCACCAGTTTCAGAAGCGTGGCTGGTGTTCCTGGCACTCACGTGATCAGCAGTAACGGGGTAAATGGTATTTTAGAAATCAGACATGACCACTATTAGGCACGGCTTTGAGTTAAAACATGTCTTTTCAGGAGGGTACCTAGCTTTATTTTTTCTAATCCAGGTAGCCTCAGCAGCTTTGATAAGGGGTAGGAACTCAGGAGTCCATACCCATGGGCTCCTACACTAGGAACTCCCTGAGGGGCTCAAGCCTTCTGGAGACATAAAATTGTTCTTTTAATTCAATCTGCTCATTTACTATGCATAGAAAGCTGATTCTACAGTATTCCGTATTCTCAATTCCTGCTGTTGACTGATTATCCAATTAATCCCTACGAGACAGAGAAGAGGTGGAAATTGTTTCTCCCATTTTTCAAATGGAACAGACACAGAGCGGAAAGGAGCCAGGGCTGTCGAGAAGCCTCCACATGAGCTCCGTGCAAGAGCTCTCGGCATTTCCCAGCCTCCTTCATCTATCAGTTAGGTAACGTCACCTTCAAAAGGAAGAGGAGAGAATTATATAATACATGATTCATTTCAAATATTTAAGGAAGATTTTGAATTTTTGAGGCAGCGAATAAATGAGTTCTGAAATAATGTGTCTAATTAGAAATAAAGGCCAAAAAAATACCCCGATGGATGATTTGCAGACTTAGAAAGACAATCATTTTCTGATGCTAAGACATTATTATGAATTTTATTTCGTTTTTATTAAGCTCTTTGCACAGGAAAAGAAGTTAGCATGATCCCTATTGATTTTCAAGATGATGCCTTTCAACCATGACAAATCAATTGCAGCAGAATTTTTCAAATTAAAAAAAATCAACCGGATCCTCTCTGAAGAGAAAATACAAAACTTCCTTACTGCTACACCATCTTCCTAGGCTGTCCTTGGAAATGGTGGCTGAAAATTTCTTTGAGTCCATAACTTAAGAACGATTAATGTCTTAGATTGTCAAACATGTTTATGTTGAGAAAAGTGTTTTGAGCTCAATTAATATTAAAAATTATGAATGTCAACACTTATCTGTAATAAAGTCTTCTTGTGGTGGGGAACTGAGCTTGATGCGGGCAGCTGAGCCTTGATCTTGCTTATTAAAGTAGTAATAGGGAGTCACGGATGTAGAAGGCCACATGTTCTGTTTTCCATCTGCGCTTAGAATCTTAAAATGCACCTGTGGAACCTTACACTTTAATCAGGATCTTTTTATTTATTTTCTTTTAAGCATTTGAAAACTTACATAAATAATGTTCATTACAGAAAATGCAGAGAGGTAAAAAAAAAAAACCCTCATAATCTCACCCACCAATCAGATAAAACCACTATTAAGTTTCGGTACATTTCAGACTTTATGGTTCCCTGGACAACTATCAACTCGGAAGCAAAACTGTATCAGGTTTGAAATACTTTTCTGGAGTCTGCTCTTCTCACTCAATGTGTCAATAGATATACACCTGTCATTACAAATGAAAGTGCTATTCCAGAATTTTATAGTTCTCTCAACTAACTGCTGACTGTGACATTTGGGTCACTTATAATTTTTCATATTGTAAATGTCACAGTAGACACCTTTGTCCATGTTCTTTGTCTATTATTCAGTAATTTGCTTAGTATAAATTTTTAGAAGTTGAATCTTTGGGTCAAATGTTTGTATATTGTTGAACTGTTGGCTAAATTGCTCTAAAAATCTCTTAATCACTTGTATTCTATACTTCTTTTTTATACTTTTTGCCAGGTTGATAGATAACTATTGCATTTTATTGGTTTTGGTGTACATTTTTGTTAGTAGCAAAGGACATATTTAAATATACTTGTTGAAAACTCTTTTATAATTTATCTGTGTCCTTTACCTATGTTTTTATCAGGATGGCCATCTATGTTGTTATTTAATATTTATTTCTATGAGTTTTTAAAAATATATTAAGCATATTGATCATTTGTATAGCCTATCTTTTATAAATTTTTTTCCTGATCCAGGTAGCCTCACCATCTTTGACAAAGTACAGATATTTTGATTTTGATTTTGATTTTATGTTCAGAGGATATACTTTTAGTATTCAAGCTTGCAGTCTTTTTCTTTAATGGGTTCTACCTGTTAAATCAGTAATGAAAAGCACTTTCCTGTAAAGTTATGGAAACATGCACCTGCGTGTCCTTTCACCTGACTTGGCGGCTCCTTTCTCGAGCGCAAGTGGCTCCACCTGGGCCCTTCGTCCCTTCGAGCTGTGAGGCCCCAGGGCCCCGCTTCACTCCTGAACCCAAGCTGTTTTTTCCTCCTCCCCACCCCCGATTTGGATACCGCCAATCTGGATACTTCTGTGAAGTTGTTTCTTCTTTTTTCTTTCTCTCTACCTCATCGTTTGTGCTATTCAAGAGGCAGTCTTTTCAGATCTTCCTTGCTACTTTTTTTTTTTATGGGAGTTAAACTTCTTACCACTGTGGAGAAATAGCCACGGAAATACAATGTACAGATGAGAGACAAAGAGACGCTATAAAAATCCTCAAAGCAGTGGCCCTGACCTGGCTCCCAGCTTCCCGGTGAGAGCCCCAAGTCTGTCTGTGCCTCTCCCACCCACCAGGCCCTGGACTGTTTTGGTTCTGCCTTTGAGGGATGCTGGGGGGAGGAGTCGGTGTTCCTTTGCTTGGGAGAAGTGGCACCTTCAAAGCCGTCCTGGGCTGGATGACACCTGGCCTCTGTCCTTTCCAGCAAGGAGTCCCTCTGGGCATGTTCTCAAATATTACCCCTTATGTAGCCCCTCAGTTCCGTTTGTTTGTTCAACAAATGTCTCTTAAGCAACTGTGATGTACCCGAGACGGATCTAGGTCTTGGAAATAGAGTAGAAAACAAGCCAAAGTCCTTGAATTCATGGTGCTCACGTTCTGTCAGGTATTTCTCTGTCTCACTCTTCTTTGTGGCACAGGCCATGGCTTACACACCTGTCCTGCTGCTCTCCCCAACCTCCTCCTCGTGGACTCTACCTTTCCTGAGCTCAGCATCCGGTTCCTGTTGACCGTTGGTTTCCCAGTTGCACTCAGCATGCAGCAGGGATCCAACATCCTTGTTGAATTAAAATCAGTACATAATGCTGCCTTTCTTATGGGTTCCGTCTTTGTTCTGGGACCCACCCTGTAGTTCCAAGGGGTATCTGGAGAGAGAGTGATGCTTCATAAATCCTTACTTTTACTATAAAGAAAAACCTTAAATCAGGGTTTCTCAACCTTGGCACTATTGACATTTTGGGCCAGATGATCCTTAATTCTTATTTGTTGGGGTCTGTCCTGCGAATTGTGGAGTGTTTAATAGCATTCATGGCCTCTGTTCACTAGGGGTGAGTTGTGTCTGCCCCCCTCCCCACAACCAATTGTGATAATCAGAAATGACCTCAAATGTCACCAACTGTCCCCTCAGGGACAAATTTACATTGGCTGAGAACCCCTGCCTTAAAGACTTGTGGTGAATTACATATGGCCACAAGATCTTTGACTGCTCACTGCTTGAGACATGAGAGGGTCTGCGTCCCCTGAAATCTGGGTGGGCTCTGTGGTCACTTTGACCATAAGTAAAAGGAACAAGGGATACCAGGCCTCAAGTGAACACTTTACCTTGGAGTTCATGGACCTTGGAGCTGGCCACTGTGTAAGAAATCTGGTTATCCCAAGGCTGCGATGCTGTGGGAGCCCAAGGCATGTGGAGAGGCTCTGGAAGACTCTGTGTGTATGTGTGTGTGTGAGAGAGAAAGAGAGCCAGAGAGAGAGAGAGAGAGAGAGAGAGAGAGAGAGAGAGAGAGAGAGGGAGAGGGAGAGGAGGGACACACACAAACACCAAGGAGCATGTGGGCCCAGCTTGGGAATAGACCCTCCAGCCCCACTTCCCCAGATGAGGAGCCGTGTGGACCAGAGATGAACAGCCTAGATGAGCCCTTCCTGAATCCCCAGCCTACCAAAGTATGTGTGAAATGAAGTGGTTGTTTCAAGTCTCTAAGTTTTGGGATAGTTTGCACACAGCAATATGCAACTGGAACAAAACTCTTTTTGAAGTAAAGCAATTCAACCATTGATTATTTATCATACACGAGTCACTGATTTAGGTCATTCGTATAATTTCCGTGAGCCAAGAGCATATGGACATCAGGCCCCCTTTGCGACACTATAATCACTCCTGTTTCTGACACAATCTTCATATCCTTTCGTTTATCATCTTCCTGTTTGGTTGAGAATGTGAAATACAGAACTGTTGACGTGCTTTTTCCTTCCTACTAATAGTATTTAGCTTTTAGATTCAAAGTAGTTAATCATTAGCTAATTCAGAATTCAGAAGGCTGTTAAGACAGCCTTTTAAAATATGCAAATTATACCTTTCTCAATTAGCATTTGATAATAATAGAATAAATTGAAAGAGAACTTCTCTTTTTATTATACCCTCATTACATTCAAAGGTAGTTAGAGGAAAAGGTGTTTGTTAAGGGAATTATTTTGCTCTAAGTAAGTGAGGGAACATAATTAGAGGAAAATGAAATATACCAAAAGACAAAGAATATGAAATTGTGGCTTTTCAAACACCACTTGCATTTTTTTTTCCTTCTAATTTGAGTGATTATATTGTGAAGCTACTTTATTTACATTAACACTTTAGGTGTCTGTAATGACCTAGCAAAATAAGGGATAAATAAATGAAGATGAAAGTCATTCAGCACGGTCCCACGAGTGATGCTGAATGCAAGACAGTGACCTGGGCTGGAGCCTCGCATACCGTCTCCCAGCCTCAGTTCCTTTCCCTGGAGAACAGTGGAGTTATTTATTCCCTGATACGTACAACTGTAACGTTTTAGGTTGAGTTATTCTCAGTTTCAGCAGAGACAGCCTATGTTGAAACGCTTCAATTATAATGAAAAAAACATAGGCGAGGAAGAGATTCCTACTGGAAAAATATCAGTTTATTTGCTGAAGTTATACTATACCCCTGCGCCCCCACCCCCCGCGGAACCCCCCGCCCCTAGCTCTGCACAGACTTCCAGGCCCCTGTTTACTGGCCTCACATAGTCTCATGTTTCCTTGAGCAGCTGTTGATGTCGCCTTAGGCTTTTAAGAAAATAGCACATCACGACCCACCTGGCCTGCCTGGCCGGCTTGCTCAGAGGTGAGTGAAACAGACGTTCTTGACTTTTTTTGTGATGGCTCTTTGGCCGTGGACCCCTTTTAGAATAATGTTTCTAAATGCATAAAATGCTGAGCTTACAAAGAAAACCTGTTTTGTTGAAATGCAGTTATCTAAGTATTAAGAATAAAAATGTGCTATACTAACGTGTTTTATTAAGAAATTAAATGACAACATCTGGTTGTGCATCGATAGCTGAGGGGATTTAGAAGTAGTGCTGAGCATGAAAGAGATTTGCATCAGTTCTGATGTAGAGTGAAAACAGGACTGATTTCTCTTGGGGACCAAGGCCCAGGACTGCTCACTTTGGTGGTTGCCTACTTTCATAATCGAGGGAAATGCTGAAGTTCAGTTAGCAATGAGTGAAAACTAAGACAGTGTTTTTCCCCTCCAAGGGCCCAAGGTGTTCTATGCACAGCCTCTTTGGATAGTTCCAGAAGGGAGCTCTGTGGCCCTGGGTTGAGGGCTGCATTAGGGGTCGGGGTGGGGTGGTCTCTGACACCCCCCACTCGTGCTCGTCTCCTCTAGGTGTGCAGGAAGGAGATGCGGCAGGAGGCCAGGCTGGGTGTCTTACGGCGTGTGGAGCCCTGATGTCCCCATCGAGACTCTCCGCTGTCTCCTTGAGAGGACCAGCTGCCCCCCCTGCGGAGCACACCATTCTTCCCTTGGATGACCAAAGAAATCATTCAAGAGTGAAATGAAAACTCCTTATCTCCTTATAAGATCTGAGCTCAGTGATGAGAAATGTGAGGACAATAATTGACCAATCACACATTCAGATGAATAAATTAGACCACTGGTGCCCGGCAGCAATTTCATGCCATAATTGACAATAAACAGCACTTTTGAAACTCATCCTGCACCGTTCTCGCAGCCACAGCAATCAAAACCCAGAGGGCCCCGCACAGCACCTGGTGCTGCGGCCTCTGGGGTGGACGGCGTCTCCCGGTCGGGTCAGAAGAAGGTGTTTGGTGTCAGAACCAGCATTCCCCAAAGTCCTTTGTCCTTCCCGCTGGGGAAGGAGACGGCTCTGGCTTTCCCAGACCAGGAGAAGAATCGACTGGGCATGCATCTTTCTTACTACTGGATGAATGTAAGATACAAAAGCCAGATTGTGTCAAGATACCCGCCACTTCCGTGATGCTGCTGTTGTCTGAGGATTAGTTATATCCTCATTACTGGATGTGCAGCTTCCTTGCCACCTCCCCCAAACCCACCAACCCCTCAAACTCAGCGCTCTCACACGCTTCCAGGGCGTTAATCTCCACTTAGTGGTTTTTGCTTGTTTGAAAACTTTAAAGCATGAGAAAATATATCTAACATGCACAGAAATTTTTCTTATTTATTGGCACACCCAAAAGCATAAGCTAGATAAGTTGGCATGTGTTTCGTGTCTAAATATTTTCTATTAAAGATGTCGTTTATGTTAATCCACTTCGCTGTAGTAACCATCTTACTAGCTCTATGTATCCTGTAACTTTGTGTCGTAAATCTCAAATAGACACAATACAATTTATTTTTAAAAAGATGTAGTTTATCATATATGCATCAGGAGAGTGATTTGAAGCTCTTTTATTGTATAGATTTTGTCAAAAGAGCTTCTTATTTTCTCCAAAACGACCAGTCCTTCAAAATTGTTTACTTACTTCACAAAGGTTTATTTCTTGAACAGCTAGTCTAAACCAGGCACTGTTTTGGGCATTTGGATACGAAGAGATGCTTAATACAGTCCTGCTTTTGAGAACAGAACAATGGAACAATTTCTGTTATGAAAGAAATATTTTAATCCAGAAGGCTAAGAATAAAAGAGGATTAAAATATAATATTAAATAATTTAGTTTGTTCCCGAAGAGATTAATCTGAGGAAAGAAACAATAAATTCTTAGAAATTATTTCATAATCTTATTTTGACCAACATGCCTGAAACAAAAGTTAAAGTGATATTTATTGTCCGTACTTGAATGTGTGACCAATTATATAATGTATTTAAGAATATTAAATGTGTATGTAAGTATGGTAAAATCAAGGTAACATTTTTTTGTTGTTGTTGTTAAAATCATCAGCTAAGAATTTAAACATGAGGATGGACTCTCTGTGTTTGTGTATGCATATTGGTTGGAGATTTGTGTACAAGATTTAGTACATCTGAATTTAAGGTATCTTTTAGGCTTTTATCCGGGAAATGTCTTACAGAGACTCTGGAGAAAAAGCAAGTTGATAATTTAATGAAAAACTTGGAAGATTCAATGAAAAGTAAGCCTAAGCTATGTGCTGCCAGAGGTTTCTCTAAATTCTTCAGAGCTTATTTTAGCTTCAAGTATTTAAAAGTCAACACTGTTTTGATGTAAAGGTTTAAAGAGCTTAGATTTTTCTAACAGAGATTTAAGGAATTTGAGAAGGGGCAGGCCAGTTAATCTTAGATGTGAATTCAGTTGAAACGCCCGATTCAATTTTAAAAAATATCATAATAGCGAAAGTTGAAAAGCATTCTGTTCACGTTATCTACCACTGATGCTTAAATTAGCCTTCAAATGCTTTTTGTAGATCAAAGACGAAGATTGACAACTGATCTACCTTGACGCTTCTGCTGAGTCGAATCAGAAGGTGCCCACACTCTGTGATCCTGTACCCAGCCAGCTAACACGCATGTTTTACACAGGCCGCGGGGTTGACGCTGCGGAAATAAATCAGTGTAACGTGGTGACATTGCAGACGGGCTCTGGTTCTGGTGGCAGAAGCCATCGTGTGTTAGGAGGGGAGGCGCAGAGCTCTGATGAATGCACCAAGCAACGTGAGACGGTGAGTTAGAACAGCAAAGAGGAAACGCCCAAAGCCAGCACTGGGATGAGCCTCAGTTTCGCGGTAGACTGGCGTGGAGTCTCAAACAGTGGTCTGAAGAGTGGTCTTGGCAGAGTTGACACCCCAGGCAGAAGAGGAGGACGCCCCGGAGGCTCCTGTAGTGTGATGGAAAGAGCCCTGCACAGAGAGCTCTGGAAGCTGGGTCGGCCCCAGTGAAGAGCCTTGCAGGGGCTGCAGAGGTGGGGTTGATTGCAGGGGGAGGGTGCTGTTGGGGAGCATGGTTTTAACCCCTTCTGTTTCTCTTCCGGCAGCCCCCGCTGGGGGGTACCCCCGTCCCTGCTGCAGCTCCGCTTGTTGGTGTCTCGAGCAAACACCCCCTTGACAGCCTCGGGATTCTCTGCACTGCCCTGGGAACATGCCCGTGTGTCTCGGTCGGGGCGTGGTGTGGAGTCACGCTATGCCGCTTGCAGAGAGTGCTTTGCTTGTAATGACTTTGAGACATATTTCGGGCATGTGTGTCTGGGAGAGACTGTCCAGTTGCCTACATTGCTTCATTTTACACTTGGTCCTCTGCTGGTTCTCACTGCGCATGCTCCTTCTCATTACTTTATGCCACTGAATGCGCTAACTAGGAGGAAAGCGAGAGAGACAAGAGAATGACTAAAATTAAACAAAGTTCCTTTTTCCCCCCAGTTGTTTCCTTCAAGCCCAAGCATTTCTTGGACCCAAATATTTGAGGAGAATATGACTGCACTTCCTTGAAGTCATATCCGTAGTAAGAGTTTGAGATAATTTCCAAGAATTTAATTTAGGTCAAGTCAGAGAGGCGGCGGATTCCCCAGCTACACGATGCTCACGGGAGCAGCCTGTTCTAATTTGCCAGAGTGCTGGGAATGCTGCTCACCCCGTGCAGCTCTCGGGCCTCTCACAAGGTTAACCTGTTTCTCCTGACGGTTGTGAGAAACCGGGTGAGATCCCCATTGCTTGGTTATAGGTGAGATGCTTTTCTAAGTACCTGGTGACAACGGCAAGTTTGATAACAACTGGATAGGAGACAACTCTGTGGGAGCTTTTTCTCTGATGTTTTAATTCTGATGTCTTCTCCAGGTTTGTCTCGGCTTGTGCAGGTCCCAGATGCCGTGGAGGGGAAGGGGGCCACCGTACTAAATGGCGCACTGAGCTTGTATCGTGCGGTAAGGAGAGCCCGGATCCTGCTGAACCAGCAGTTAGCACTGGGGCCTGGGAGGAAGACCACGCCCAGAGGTTGCAGACCTGCGCTGCAGTCAGTCTTGACTCAGTCGTCAACTGTGTTTTCCTAACTTCTCTGGGGACAGTGCACACAGGAGCATGGATTTGCAGGCCCACAGGTGTAGGTGACATTAAAATATTTAACAGCCAGCAAGGCAGGAACATGGACACGGCCAGTCAGGATGCAGAGATGCAGCAGGGTCTGCGTTGTTAGTTCTGCACTGGGGGTCGGTGGGAGGGCCTTGGCAGGGGGCCAGGGCGGCTGGGGCAGTGGGAAGGGCACAGAGCACTGGGAGGGCTGAGAAGTGGCTATCCACCAGCCAGTGCAAAACTATTTCAATATGTTAACAGCTGGTGCAGCTGCATTAATATGAGCTGCCTGCCCTGCGGAGAGACCTGATTTTGATCTTGGCCAAAGTATTGGCTTTGGACAAATTATTTTACCTCCATGACTTTGTTTTGTGAAGGGGACGTATGTGCAAAGCAACCCCTAAATGCAGAAGGAGCTGGGAAACCAAAGAACGAGGCAGACAAATCCAGTTTGTCAGCACAGGGTGTTTTACTGCAGGACTTAGGACGGCAGCGTGGGCCGGGGCTGCCGCAACACGGGCAGGTCTCATGCGCTTACCCAGACCCGGAAGGAATGCAGAGGAATTTGCTTAAGGGCTGGGTTTCGGGGTAATGACATGTTTATGGTAGCATTAAGGTTGTTTTGACCTAAGGACAAGGTTTATAGCGAGTGTGTGCTCAAGGAGCAGTAGATAAACTGGAAATCCTAGAGTTATTCCCCGAGCTGGTTAGCACGCAGCAGGGTGGATTAGCATCCAGGTGGAGTTACTTTAGCTTCCCCAGACTCTCGGGCCTCCATCTGGAAAGCAGGGACGCTAGTCCTACGAACTTCGTAAGGTCGCCTAGGATGAAGTGAGGTCATGGACAGTGCTGAGCCTGGGTCTGGGCCGGCGGGAAGTGCTCCGTGAGTGGCAGCTGTTGTATTCTGGTGGTTATATGCCTTCCCTCTGTTGTGACTGATATTTTTTAAAATCCTGTAGGATTTTAAATACAAACAGCTTGGTACGTATTGTCTTTTTTTGTGAGAGGTTAGGCATTGCTATTTAGATATTTTTGTGCATAAATTTCTGCTTAAATTTTGTGATAATCTTAAAAACACTGATAAGGAAAAAGTGCAAACATGGTGCTTTAATTGGCTGTGCTGTTATTACCATAACTACGTAGCAACAGGATCGCTGACTTCAGAGCTTCTCAGCCGTAGGGAAAGTCTTACCTTATGCAAATGGAAAACAATTTCTTCATTCTTTCCAAGGTATTAGGGGTGCCTCAACTGAATCACAGATGCGTCCGGAGGCTCTTTTATTATCCGGCTATTGGATTAGGTCATTGAAAGGGATAAAGAAAATGAACTCAGCTGAGAGTGAAACTTATTTAAGTTTGCCTTAACCTTAACAAAATGCCTTGGAACATTCAGGGCACACACACTGGGCAGAGAAATGTTATGAAATATTGTGTGAACAGAATCATTTGAATACAGAAAGGACTTACTAAGTAGATGACTATTTTGAAGTAAAGCAAGTTTTCCAATTTTTTATTTTATAAAATTTCTCTTCCATGTATTTGCTTAAATTGCTGCAGGCATGGTGTGTGTGTGTGTTGAAATGTATGCTCTTTTCAGTAATCAGCTTTATTGAGATATAATTCACACACTGTAAAATTCACCCACTTAAAGTGTGAAATTCAGTGGTGTATGTTATATTCATGAGTTGTACAATGACTACCAGTCAGTGTTTAACTTTCATCGCCTCGGAGAGTGTGCTTAATTTTCACGTGTTTATGGATTTCCCACATTCCTTCCATTCATGTCTAATTTCATCCCATTGTGGTCAGAGAACATGGCTTCCCTGATTTCAGTCCCTCAACTGTTTAAGGGTCTGGTGTAGAGTTTACCCTGGAGAACGTTCTGCGTGCACCGCCGACGAAGGTGTATTCTGTTGGGGGAGTGTTCCGTAGACATGTCCGTCTCGCTGGCTCACAGTGCTGTTCGGGTCTTCATTTTCTTGCAGATTTGTCCGGTTATTCTACCCATTATCGAATATGGGATATTGAAGTCTCCAGTTGCTATTGTTGAATTTTCTATTTCTCCCTCCAATGCTGCTGGTTTTGTTTCATGTGTTTTAGGACTCGCTGAGAGAGGCAGCAGCCCAGGCGTGGGAGCTGCAGGGGCAGGGCGTCCTGTGGTCCTGGCCACACCGTCTGGGAGTCAAGTTCCTCCTGCTGAGCTGGGCTGTAGCTCCAAGGCAGGCTCTGGCTGTTCTTGCTGAGATATAGTGGGTTTTCTTCAATAAATGTTTTTTCTGTTTGCTGTATGCCCTGAGGAAAACATCGAGAGATTAAGTCTTTTTAAAAAATAAATTTCACTAATTGTAATTGTTCTGCTGGGAAGAAGGTACATGGTTCTCCTTGTGCCACTGTTCTGGAAGTTTCCAGCCTGTATGTTCTTTTAGAGTATTAAAAAGCAACAGCATAACCCACAGGATGTCCCACAGCATAACCCACTGGATTATACCCACAATCCAGGTATAAATGGGGATTTGGAGCACAAACTCGGTTTACCCCAACACCAGATTTGTTCTGCTTATAACACAGTCATTATGAAACCACTGGTATTTATTGTCCTCATTGCATGACACCACGTGTGCAGAGAAACCGAGTCACAGCCATGCACCTTCACGCATGAGCTCCCCCATCTCTGTTTGGACGCAAGCTCTTGCTTCTGGTCTCAAGCTGAAGAAGTCCGCGGCAGATTACACTGTTCTTTAATAAATAGGCACTACATGAGTTCTTGCTGTTTACCCAAATAACTCAATACCTAAATAGGAATTCTCCTCTCTTGTCGCCACAGACTACATCTAAGATACAAGTCTATTTATACCTCAGAAAGGAAATTACTAGAAATCTTGCCTCCAAGGAATTCTGAGAATTTAAGGGACTACTTCAACTGCCAAAGTTAATTTAATGTAATCTCTCTCTCATCTCTCTCTCTCTATATATATACACACACATACATATATATGTGTGTGTATGTGTATATATAGATTTTTTTTTTGGCTAGGATAAACATTCCTGCTTTTTGTAGTGATACTATTTCAAATGCATTTACTCTAATTTATCCTGTGATTTTTTTTTTTTTTTTGAGACAGAGTCTTGCTCTGTTGTCTGGGCTAGAGTGCCGTGGTGTCAGCCTAGCTCACAGCAACCTCAAACTCCTAAGCTCAAGCAATTCTCCTGCCTCAGCCTCCCAAGTAGCTGGGACTACAGGCATGCGCCATGATGCCCGGCTAATTTTTTAAATATACTTTTAGTTGGTCGATTAATTTCTTTCAAGTTTTAGTAGAGACGGGGTCTCGCTCTTGCTCAGGCTGGTTTCAAACTCCTGACTTTGAGCGATCCACCCGCCTTGGCCTCCCAGAGTGCTAGGATTATAGGCGTGAGCCACCGCACCTGGTCTTATCCTGTGATTTTAACTGTTACTTTTCCATTTCCCAAAATGGTGTTGCATAGCATTATTATCTAATTAATTGTGTGTTTATATATATTTATATATATATAAATTATATGGGCAAGAATAAATGGTTCTAGAGATCATTTCTGATAAAGAGATTAGTTCTAGTATCCTGACTTGCCCTTTTTTTAGTTTTTTTTTCAGACAGAGTCTCACTCTGTCACCCAGGCTAGAGTGCAGTGGCATCATCATAGCTCACAGAAACCTCAAACTCCTGTGCTCAAGCGATCCTCCTGCCTCAGCCTCCCAAAGTGCTAGGATTACAGGCGTGAGCTACTGCTTGCGTGTATTATCTCATGTGTATCTGTGGAGGTGTGTTCTGTAGGAAAGAAGAAGTTGCCCATTTATTGACTCATCTGAACCTATTTAAACCCATAATTTCCCCCTGATGATTGTAGAGACTTGGGGACAGGATGAGAGGGCTGTTTGGGATGTATTTTAAAATTCTAGTTTATAAATTTATTTTTATTAAGAATAATAGCCATTTTGTTTTATTTTTCTTTTTTTCCTAAACTTTGTGTCTACACGCTTTCTTCCCATTTAGAGGCAAGAGAAAGAAAATCTTCACTAGATGAGACGTGAGGGTAATCTTCGCGGACCCCTTCAGCCTGAGACCAGAGGTAAGAGCCCGCATAGAAACCTGGGGACAGGAGCGCGTGCGGGAAGGCGCTGGCTGTGGGGGCCAGAGGCACGTACTGGAAATCAGGTTTTTTGGCCCACGTTGGTGTAGCCTGGAGTTTATTAGGTCTTGTAAGTTTAGCAGGTCAGTCTATCAAGAGAAAAATTTATCATAACAGAGTGCCTGGGGGAAATTTGTACTGGAGAGCAGACATTTTAAAAATGTGGACACTAAGGGAGGAAACCTGGGAAACTGGAAACCCTCGTGATAATTTTATTGACTGACACAGTCATTGTGTACTGATCTGTGCTGATACAGACAGAACACCTGAAAGTGCCGGAATCCCATGAGCAGGTGTAACACTTGATGCTGGGGAGTCTATGCCATCTGATTGAGAATGAAATGCACCCACAGTAAGGTAATTTGGAGGTTAAGGAAAATGCCCCCAACACACTTTGGGGGAACCCAAGGCACAAAAAGCACGGTGTGTCCACTCTCAAGCAGAGAATCAGAAAAGGCCAAAGTAGTTGACTTGGTTGAGTGTAGGTCCCAGTGGGCGCCCAGGAAGAAGGTGTGTTAGGTGATGTAAGATGGAGCCAATTTTATCCTGCTGATTCTGGGAAAAGAATGGCAGAGCTACACAGAAGGATCTAGATTAATAAATTGAGCACATTGTGGTCAGTGTTCTGCCTGAGCTGAGAAAAGAACTCCCTGTAGGAAGGCAAGACTTTCCTAGGTACAGGATTTCTGAAGTTCCATGTAAATAAATAGCATAAATAGCTGACACTTATTGAGCATTTGCTAGGTGACAGGCACTGTTGCAAGAGGTTTGAGTACATGAATTTACTCTCATGCATAAGTCAGTGTGTTATAGTATAATGTGTGCTATTGCTTTCCATGGTTTATTGGTGAGGAAATCGATTCTACAGTGTAAGCCACTCTCCCATACAGATCACCTGCGTGGTTTCCCAAAGCCGTGGTGAGAGTGGTCAATACTGGCCAGTAATATTGGTTGTGAGGTTGATCAACAAGTGTAAAGGTATCAGCATTCAAGCTGAAGAAAGACCTGGGAGAGTCTGGGGAGAGGTTGTGCCAGAGGCTGGGGTTGACCTACTGTGATAACATAAGTGGCAGTGATTTGTCTCTTAAAGCAGAGCTTCCGGGATCTAGGGAGAAAGAACTCCACCTCCTTGCTCAGAAATGCTTGAGACTCACACTCACAGCCCTCGGTGAAAACCCCCTTGGTCATTGTGTATTGACATACCATTGTAGAAGGAATGTAGCTCCTTCCTACCCTGTAGAAGAACATCCAAGCAGGCAGCAACCTGACTTCTGGGAAGGTCGTTAGTTAACAGATGCACTTAGAGTATAAGCCTTCCCTCCAACACTTATTAATTATGCCCCAAATCTGAGTTTCATTGAATAGCTTACTAGCACATACTGGTTAACTTTCTCTAAATCTATATTCTCCCCTCCTTCCCTCCCTCCCTCCCTCCCTCCCTCCCTCCCTCCCTCCCTCCCTCCCTTCCTTCCTTCCTTCCTTCCTTCCTTCCTTCCTTCC